>JBCNYG010000022.1:38241862-38253384 GCA_039654305.1 Porochilus rendahli | reverse complement strand
CTGCGATGGCCTGGCGAGCTGTCCAGGGTGTACCCCGCCCTTGCCCAGAGTCGGCTGAGATGGGCGTCAGCCTCCCCACGACCCTAATTAGGAATAAGTGGTTCAGAAAAGGAATGAATCAGAACATTCATGACCTGAGATCAGAACATTCATGACCTTTTCCATCATAACTAAAGTGTTCTTGTTTGTTTAGTAAAGAATGTACTTCATATTCACTTAGCAGAGAACTGAAACGGTTTGAACCCAAGACATACTGCAACATGCTTCAGTGTGCTTTAGAGGCAGTCCTTGCCATATCAAAGAACAAATCTTTCCTATTCAACACTAGTGACTGAAATATTGAAGTCAGATTCAAGCTAAAAAAAACCATCTGTGTGAGCATTTTTGTAATGTGTTTGGAACTCATTAGATATCAGGCTGAACTGATAAGATTCGTGCCATTTATCAGAGTCACATTAAGACTTCTGCCCTGTTTGATAGTGCCCCTCAAGGGAAATAACAAGCATTGTGTTTTATTTTATTTTATTTATTTATTTATTTATTTTAGTCCTAATCACTACATTCTTCCCTCTGGCTGTGTTAATTCACAGAGTGGTAATTATGCTAAGTCGATTGCAGCGCTCAATACTCTGTCGGCATGCTTATTAGCAGTGACACGAGTTGGCCAGTAACTGCTTTGGAATTGAGAATATGTTGACGGATTGGCCTTAATGATTCCTGCAGGGCTCCTGCTAGAAATAACCAGCGTGTTGACAAAGTCCATAGGCAAGGACAGATAGCATGATATTTAACCCGAAGCTTTGGCATTAATATACACGTGCACACCAAGTTCCTTAGTATGAATTACTGGCATCTTTTTAATATCCTGCCTGCCACTGGAATCAGACATACAAAACTAGAAAAATGTTATTTGTAAGGATATTGAACTGTATATTTTTCCCTTAATCAGGATGAGGCAGAGTGGTACAGTGGTGAGCATGTCTGCCTGACAGCAAGAAGGTCCTAAGTTTGAGTCCCGGGCCCAGGCGTTTCTGTATGGAGTTTAAAAGCTCTCCCTGTGCTTCCGTGGGTGTCATTCAGGTACTCTGGTTTCCTCCCACACTCCAAAGACATGCACACTAGGCTAATTGGATTTTTCCAAATTGCCCCTAGGGGTGAGTGTGAGTGTGAATGGTTGTGCCTAGTGTCAGCTGAGATAGGCTCCAGCCTCCCTGTGACCCTAGTAGGGTTAAGCGGTTCTGCAAATGAGTGAGTGAGTGAGTGAGTGAGTGAGGTTGACACAGATACAACACATATATACATAAGTATAATTCACAGGTTAATATGCAGAAAATAAAACGAGTCTACTTTCCCTGGGCTTGCGTGGGTTTCCTCCGGGTGCTCTGGTTTCCTCCCACATATAAAAGACATGCACACTAGGCCAACTGACTTTTTCAAATTTTCCCTTAAGTGTGAGTAAGATTGTGAATGGTTGTGTGTGTGGTGGCATTGCGATGGTCTAGGGAGCTTTGCAGGATGTACCTCGCCTTTGCCCAGTGTCGGCTGAGCTGGGCACCAGCCTCCCTGTGACGCTAGAAGGGTTAAGCGGTTTAGCAAATGAGTGAGTGAGTGAGTGAGTGAGTGAGTGAGTGAGTGAGTGAGTGAGTGAGTAAGAATGACACAAATATAACTCATATACATATTTATAGTTCACAGGTAAATATGCAGAAGAGAAGCAGGTAGAGAAAACAACCCAGTTCAGATCCACAGTGTGACCAGAGGACTGGATGTGATCACTGTTTTTTTGGGCCAGAGGATTATCCTCCTCTCACGCATTCAATTTCAAGTCAATCAGGGTTCTTACACTTTATGGTGCACGCCACACTCTTACTGCTGATTACATTTGGAGTTAAAGCAAGGTGCTGACCCTCTCACAGCTTTCTAACTCTAACGAGAATGCACTGGTAGTTTTTGAGTCTGCAACCAATTAGTGACACTATCCTGCCCAGTGGAAGCAATGCTCATCAAGCGAACATCCTGCTTAGTGAGGTGGTCAACGATGTGGTAAATGTTAATGTAAAAGAAACACTCTCAGCAGCAGGCTGCGTCACAAAGGTGTCTGAAAATACATTTTATTTCCATCCTGATTCAGTAAAAATAAAACACTTATTTAAGTACGTATAATTGGATAAAATGAAATAATTACCAAAAATCCACAATAACATGCACAAACTACATACGGAAAGTTTTCAGTAATGAATCCAATTAAACACTTCCTCATTCATTAACCCTACAATCCTGTGATGTTCTCTGCTGTAGATGTAGCATCCCAGGCTAGTAGGAGATCTGCGCTGATGGTCTAAGAAATTGTTTTATGCTGCAGGGCTGCTTACCCCTCAGCAGGGAGAGAAGAATGAAGACCAGCTGAGATAAGACATGCCCTGTTCAGAAGGCATGACAGCCTGTAAGCCCAATGTCATCATCATATCATTCTCATACTGTGAGCAATGAGGGAGAAAAAGGGGCAGGAGCGTAGCTGGTTAAGCTGGCATTCTGGGAGACTCAAGGAATGGGGAAACATTCACTGTTTAAAATGCAGGGTGCCTGCAGCACCTTTAATTGCTAACACAAATCAAACCAACAGACACTGTAATGTGCAAGCTAGAAAAACAATCTGGGTCAAAGTTTCTTAGCATCTTTTCAAAAACACACATGAATGAGCCCTTTATCTGGGTATATTAAACAATTCAACAATGTAGGCAACAAAGTATACTAAGAAAATAATCCAGATCTTTGGCTGCATTGTTGCATTCAGTGCCCCTATTATAAGTTTATATACGGTATTATAAAATTTTTGCATTGCAATTTTAAATAACGCAATGATTACCTGTTTACTGTATTAATCCTGCAAAGGGGAATTATGGCTTCTGCATTTAATGTATTCAAAGTGAGCACACACACACACACACACACACACACCCTCGGAGCAGTGGGCTGCAACACACTGGGGCACCCGGAGAGCAGTTGGGGGTTAGGTGCCTTGCTCAAGGGCACTTCAGCCATGAAGGTGGAGGAAAGAAAGATGCAGCTTACTTCCCCACCGCCACACATTTTTTCCTTTCGGCCCCAAAGCCGCTAACCCTGACATCCCTCTCCCCTGCGACACTCTCTAGCTCCTCCTGGGGGATCCCAAAGCATTCCCAGGCCAGACAGGATATATAATCCCTCCAGCAAGCTCTGGGTCTTCCCCAGGGTCTCCTCCCAGTCCGATATGCCCGGAACACTAATGTTTTTTAATCCTGATATTGGGCAGACCAATCAGATCCTGCCATTCCCATGTAGTATGTACACAGACACACACACACACACACACACACACAGCAAGTTCTTTGTGAACATACTCTGTCGGCATTCTTGGCTTTACAGTGTCAACTCAATAAAGACAGCTTTTTTTTTTTTTCACTTCAAGCTTGTCGTGTTCTGTGATCCTTCACATCATTAATAAAATCCCATCAATATCACGTGTAAAGTCCTGCAGGAGCCTCATATTGCTTAATGACCAGCTGCCCTTCACAACTCACTTCACAGATCTGTCAGTTGTGCAAATGCATTCTGCATAATAATAAAAGACAATCAGGCCTCACCTCTCATCAGTTGCAGTGTAGCTCCTGATGTCAGCCCTCTGCATCTCACATTTTCACATGAAAATGTGAAAAAAATCATTGCTGGGGCAATTAATATGCATTTATATAAAACATATGTTTTGTGTTACACGTTATTGGTATTTAGCGCCTAATTTATCCTGACAGAAATGGGAATACTGTATGTTTTGTAAGGACAAGTGATCAGTGTAGCTCATAATTAATACTGAAATGCCACTGATGTAATCTGATCTTTCATAGCTAACACAAGACGATTTCTTTTTAACCTTAATAGGTCTTGTGCTTGAAAGCTACAGGATGTAAGAATGTGCTTATTGCTCTTCTGCAATGTGCACAGTGCATGGTTACATGTTTTATAAGATTTTTTTTCCAATTTAAATATATTGAACACTATACAGAATGTAACTGTCCCTAGATTTCCATTGCAAGTGAGTTTCAAGTAATTCATAAACGATTCCTCCTCTAATTCCCCACCATGAGACAGATCATAGTGTTTTAAAATGACTCGCTCAACTTTGTACTCCATCCTATTCACTTCAATCTGAGGATAAACATCGTTCAGATTCTTTGCATGCGGTGGAACGGTGGCGTAGTGGTTAGCACGTCCACCTCACAGCAATAATTCCCGGGCTCGGGTGTTTGGGGAGTGTGTTGTTCTTCCCATGCCTGTGTGGATTTCCTCCGGATACTCTGGTTTCCTCCCACACTCCAAAGACATGCACAATAGGCTAACTGGCTGTTCCAAATTGCCCCTCGGTGTAAGTGTGAGTGCAAATGGTTGTGTGTGTTGCCCTGCAGTGGTGAGGCGAACTGGTCTTCACCCAGTGTCAGCTAAGATAGACACCTGCCTCCTTGTGGCCCCAATAGGATTAAAGGGTTCAGCAAATGAGTGAGTGAGTGATTTCTTCACATGACTTTAGATGTTACCTCAACTACTTCTCATTCTTCTGTAAAAAAAAAAAAAAAGAAGAAAAAAAGAAGCATCTCTTAAAGCCCTATAGTGTGAACTTGTGATGGTCTAATTTTATCTCTGCTTTAGGGCTTGCTGCATAACAGTATTATCTGAGGTTGCATAATATGTCTCTATCCTCTGCGCCAGTCTCTCCTCTCTTACTGCATTTCATATTCTTGAATTGTAATCTTTAAACCTCGTGTAACTTGTAGCTTTTGGCACTGCACTGTACTTTTCCTCCCTTAGCTTTTCCAACTTGCTTGCACAATTGCACAGAAAATTCTACTTCTACTACTAAAGCATGAAAACTCTTGTAACTCTGTGCTTGGATTGTTCCTCCCACTCACTCATGTACCTAATAGACACAAGGAAATATAAATGTGAAAGGATGCAAAGAAAAGAAAAGAAAAAAAAAACCAAAAGCATTCTTTGGACAATCCACAATGTATGAATGAGTTACAAGGGTAGCTACATTTCCATAGGTTCAGTTTACACATACGATACCAAAAAACCCCACTCTAAACTTGTATTGAATTCCCATAAGTAAAACAAACAACAAATTAATGCGGCGTTATGGTGGCGAAATTCTTAGCAAGTTTGCCTCACAGCGAGAAGGTCCTGGGTTCCAGTCCCATGCTCAATGAGTTTGTTTCTGTGGGGAGTTTGCATGTTCTGCACATGCTTTTGTGGGTTTCCTTTGGGTACTTTGGTTTCCTTCCACAGTCTAAAGACATGCACATCAGGCTAACTGGCTTTTCCAAATCGATCTTAGGTGTGACTGTGGATGGTTGTGTGTGTTGCCCTGCGATGGTCTGGCGAGCTGTTCAGGGTGTACCCCACCCTCACCTAGAGTTGGCTGGGATGGGCTTCAGCCTCCCTGTGACCCTAATAAATGATAACGCGGTTCATAAATAAATAAATAAATGCTACAAATATGCTCACAGCAGGAATTAAATGAAATAAAAGAAATAAATGCTTACAGCAGGAATTCTTTATTGTTTAAAGCAAAATGTTCATGTGATGTTAAGCGATTTTTTTTTTTTTTTAGCACTTCCACCACATGGCAAGAAGGCCCAGGTTCGATTCCCAGGCTCAGGGCGTTTTTTTGTGTGGAGTTTGCATGTTTTTCCCGTGCTTGCTGGGTACTCCAGTTTCCTCCTACACTCCAAAAACATTGACAGTGGGCTAATTGGCTGTTCCAAATTACCCCTAGATGTGTGATCGTGAGTATGAATGGTTGTATGTGTGTTGGCCCTGCAGTGGCTTGGCGAACTGTCCGGGGTGTACTCCGCTCTCGCCCAGAGTTGGCTGAGATGGCCACCAGCCTCCCTGCGACCCTAATAAAGGATAAAGCGGCAAAATAAATGAATAAATGAATGAATGAATGAATTATTTTAATCTACTCTGCACAAAATAGAATTACTGGGAACAGCTCTATATTACCTGTGATGGCCTGGTGAGCTGTCTGGGATGTACACTGCCCTTGCCAGCTGAGATGGGCGTCAGCCTCCCTGCAACCCTAATATTGATTAAGCGGTTCGGAAAATAAATGAGTGCTCTATTACATCATTATAGCGTCCACAAGAGGATTGATTGACCACGATTAATTAGAACTCAGATCACTTACTTGGTGATATGGATCAGGACAGGTGATAGGTGTATTTGATCATTCTGATTTCAACCATAGACGAGGACTAACAACATCAGTTACTTCTTTTAAATAGGAATGAATCATATGGGAGTCGAAAGAATCAGCTCTTACTTGTGAGCTGAGCTGAATGTTTGGACTTACTGAGAAGAGCCATAGTGTCTAATACAAACACGCAGGGCAGACAGAGCTCCGCCCCCTTTGGAAATTGTTGAAAGTAGGCAGTGAGGACTCAGTGAACTTCTCACCGCAGTTCCAGTCCAACCTCTGTCTCCAATCAGCTCTCTCTCTCTCTCTGTTTCTCTCTTCTGAGTCTGAACAAAGATCTAAGAAGGAATCTCCAGAAAGCTCCATTCTGTACCATACAGGGAAACTGGGCAGGTGTGAAGCAGTGCCTCTAAACCCAGGTAGGAGGAACTAGGTGTTTTTCTGTCATTCATTTCCAGTACTATAAGAATTTCAAGCCATTTCAGTATAAAATTTGCATTGCTTTGTGCTACAATAGCAGTGTTGTAGCAATTAAAAATATAATACATACAGCTGGAGGAGTTTAAATCAATCCACTAGTCCAGTTGTAGTAGAAAGTTGCTTTTTCTCTGATTTTCTAAAATTATACAGGAAAGAATAATAAAATGAATAGATTAATAAATTTTGGGCAGGCCGGTGGAGTAGTGGTTAGCACGTCCACCACACAGCAAGAAGTTCCTGGGTTCCAGGCACTTCTGTATGGAGTTTGCATGTTCTCCCTGTGCTTGCGTGGGTTTCGTCCAGGTACTCCGATTTCCACCTACAAAGACATGCACATTCGGCTAACTGGCTGTTCCAAATTGAATCTAGGTGAAAGTCCGGGTGTGAATGTTGTGTGTGTGTTGCCTGTGATGGTCTGGCGAGCTGTTCAGAGTGTCCCCCGCCTTTGCAAAGTGTCGGCTGAGATAGCCTTCCCGCAACCTTTGTAGGATTAAGCGGTTTAGCGATTAAGTGAGTAATGAGTGAATAATAAGCTAGAAGTTCTCATAGAGAGGTGGAGTGCTGTGAGGGGCAGATAATCCGAGTGTATATAGTCCTCTTGTACGCGTTTTGTTGCCTCATTTTATGCGGCCCGTAAGAGCTTTCAAAGAATATGATTATCGCACATTGTTTACAACGACCATTACCACAAAACCTAATTCATCATCCTTCCACTAGGTGCTGCAGCCTATTTAAAGCAAACAGCTAGTCATTTAGGACTCAAGAGAAATGTTCTGCGACTATTCGGCCCTTGATCACCTTTAAATTTAGTGATGTGGCCCTCCAAAAAAAATTAATTTACACTGCTGCATTAGCACAGTGCACTTCAGAATTGCTAACACCCTTCATATAAAAAATGTAAAAAGCATAAAACATCGAGTTGGTGATATTTTGTGTGTAAACGCAGTAAGTATAGAAAAAAAACCCCCACTTTAACATATTATCATTTTGCTGCTTTACAGGCTCAAATGAAGACACAAACACACACACAAAAGATTCCAGCTGTGTTTATCCAATGCAACTTTTAACAGCCAAGTGCCATAGGCCTCTTGGTAGACTCTCTGACTGAGGTCGCTTCTGTCTCTCTCTTCCAGTTTGGAGACATAGTCTGTTCTAGCAAGTATCCTAGTAGTCCCAAACACTTTCCACCTTTTGATTATGGACTTTACTGTGCACCTGGGTATCAATAAAGCCTTTGAAAAGGTTTTGTATCCATCTTATGTCATGTGTCGGTCCACAACTTTATCCCTGAGATCTTTTGACAGTGCCTTGTTATCCATACTTGACTTTGATACCTTGTTATCCATACTTGAGTTTGCTTTCAGTTATACATCCAAGCATTGCAATGCTCCAGGAGTAGCTATATTTATGCTGAACCCAAAAGACTCAATGCTGTAATCAAAGTAGATGTGGTTCCAAAAAGTACTGACGCAGGGGGGTGATCCTATAACCACCTTTAATCAAATAATCATTTTTTTTTTTTTACTTTGATTTTTTAAATTGTTGCAAATATGTCTTGCACTGATTAAATACAGCTGGAAAATGTTTTTATGTCTTTATTTGCGGTTGCAAAGCGACAAAATTAGACTAATTTACAGTAGGGTGGTTATTTTCTGTACTACACTATTTTCCCTATATTAGGTATTGTAGTTTTTTAATGAAATAAGTTTTTGAGGGATCTTGGGACTTCAGTGCTCCACTTTTTAAGCTTGAAGGTTTTTTTATTGTGTATGCACAGTGTTCTCCATTGTCATTAGTAACCCTTGTAAAGATTAATATAAAGAGTTAGAACAAATCCGTCTTTAAGAAGTATCTTTATCTCACACTAAAGAAAAATATATAATCAAACCTTTAATTGAACAAATTTAATACAGAGAAAAACAAGACACTCATCAAGAAATTATTATTTTTACCACAAATACACATGCCACAATTATTGGCACTTGTGCATGTGAGTGTTGGCTGTGTCTGTGTTAGCCTTGCAGTATACTGGTGACCTGTTCAGGGTGCACTCCACCTCTTGTACAAAGTCAGCTGGGATTGACTTCAGCTTCCCCTGTGATCCAAACAGATATAATACACCCCTCTCAGTGACTAGCAGCTTCTAGCAATCAGCATGCACTATAAATACTAAATATCTACCAATACTGGACTGCTTGGACTTGACTGGGATCTCCCCAATGAAATTTTGAAATTGAAGAGCCCCTTTGACTCTTGTTTTTCTAATAACTTTTCTCCTGATACATCCCAGTAATTCTGGAAATGAATGTTTGTAAATATCCTGATTTTTTAAATTGGATTGATACTAAAGTACCACCACAATACATATATTATTATTGTGGTATAAAAAATTTGATCCAGATATGTCTATCACTGATCATCATTGATTATTCATTGTCCTTGTTTTTCTTTCTGAGTTCAGACGATGGTGAGTTTTTGGGATGTATTCCTGACACTGGGTTGCATGTGGCTCCCCTGCTGCTCGTGTCAGACTGTCTCTCCTCAAGCTGGCAAACTGAAGTTCCGCCTTGCTGGCTACCCGCGCAAACACAACGAGGGCCGGGTGGAGATCTTTTATAACAGCGAGTGGGGCACAATCTGTGACGATGACTTCACTCTGACTAATGCCCATGTGCTCTGTCACCATCTAGGATTTGTGAATGCTGTTAGTTGGTCACACAGTGCCAAGTACGGCGCGGGCACAGGTTGGTGCAACAGCTGATGTTTTCCCTAATGATCCTGAAAGGAGCATTGCTAATTTTAGTTCAGATGTAAAGAAAGATACACACTGTGATAAAATAAGAAGTACCTGAATAGAGGTGTGTGATAAGTAAAAATCCGCTCAACACTTAATTACTACAACTTGAACTGGTTTTGGTGAAATGCTTTTTGGGTAAAATTGGTTGTTAATTGATTTATGCTGCAGCACTGTTTAATTCCCATATCTGATCTGATCCCTGTTTCCACTTGACTTGCAGTACAAGCATGCTCATTCACTTTGCACCACTTCACTGTCTCTGCAGGTAAGATTTGGCTGGATAATGTGATATGCACCAGCTCTGAAAGCCACATTGAGAATTGTGTGTCTCGAGGGTGGGGCAACAGTGACTGCACTCATGAAGAGGATGCAGGGGTGGTCTGTAAAGATCAGAGGCTACCTGGGTTTTTAGAGGACAACATCATTGAGGTAAGAAAGAGGGTCTGCAATGTAAAAGAATTTCCAGATTCCATGTCCACTCTTTGCACCAGTTGATGGACATAGACGTGTGTGTCACGTTCATTCAAACACACAGCCATTAATATTTTTACCTTTCGCGTGAGCTATGCGGAAGGTACCGTAATGTGCCGATTTGCATTCCACGGGAAATGTGTGTGTGTTTTTGTCTGTCCGTATTCCCCAAGTGCACGCTCAGTCCTAGTAAGTTATAACTTTTCGCGTGAGCTATATATTGTTTATGTTATTATTACTGGGTATTTGACAGCTCATGGAAATTGTATTAATAGTCATAACATTTGCCTAGACAGAAAATTTCTGATAGGTCTAACGCCAGGATCTGATTAGATAATTAGAAATTCAACTTCGTATTCAAGTTAGACAGAGCATGCATGCGTCCGCGTACCCATAACACGCGAAAAGGTCAGTGAATGCTTGTTTTCGCTCCACTAGTCATTATACATAAATAAAACCTTATGTGTATCCTAATGTATGTATTGCTCATGATACATTTTGAGAAATGCTAGTACACTGTGCTGCACAGTTTTTTTTTGTGTGTCTTTTAATGGGGCTTTTTTTATCGCCTTTTGCTGGAACCAATTATGCGAGCACTTTGAATTAATTAAAGCAGTGACTCAGATCCTACAAAAGAAACACAGTAAGACTGGTCCTATCAAAGCAACGTCATTATCTGAATGCTGGGATTTTTTTTTTCTTGAGGTAAAGCCATTTTTGTCATTCACTTTAAATGTTATTTATGCAGATTCAACTCCAATTCATGTCTCAATTTGCATATGTTTTTTTTTGTGAATTGTAATGACAGCTTGATATCGCTGTCTGTGACATGGCAATGTTTTATTCTCTTTCAGTACCTCCCTCATCATGCTTCTTTTCCTTTCTTTGCTTAGCCAACTCTTTGAGGATGGCGTTTAAGTAGAATGTAGAGTAGAACATGAAGAACGATATCTTCTAGTGCAAGCTGTGCAAGCTGCTGCCGCCTCTGCAGAAAAATTGGCCTCTTACAGCCTGGCTGCCTGTATGCTGACCTCACATACTTACATCAGACAGAGTGTAGTAGTAAGAAGGAAAGAATGGGGGTTGCACAGCTGCCTGATTTTTGATTTTACTTTAGACACACATAGCTAGATTGCAGTAATGCATATGAAAGAGTTCATGCAGAAATTCTGAAGCCAAAAATCAAACAAACAAACAAAAAACACCTATTAAGAAGAATTGTATAAATACTCATAAACTCCAAAAATTGGAGAATGGGAAAATTGTTTACTTTTAAAAACAAAAACAATGGGCCTAGAAACTCACCACGATGGCAATCACAAATAAATCCCTACATTCACTCTCACATGCAAATATACACTCATTAAGAGACACAAAACCAGATGCACAAGGAAAGGAAGAAGTTCTTACTCTGTTCACTTCGGCAAGGACAAGCATACCATGGCACAGATTCTGAAGACAGAATGTTCATGTGTGTGTGTGTGTGTGTGTGTGTGTGTGTGTGTGTGTGTGTGTGTGTGTGTGAGAGAGAGAGAGAGAGAGAGA
>JBCNYG010000022.1:38176995-38191094 GCA_039654305.1 Porochilus rendahli | reverse complement strand
CTATGCAGCCTACTCTTGACGAAAATCAGCAATGGTTCTTTTACATGCCTCCCACCACAGACAGTGAGAGACATGGCAGGCCTTTGATAACCCAGTTAGCTGCACTGGTCGGATAGCAGTGACAACCCGCTGATAGTGGGGCTTGAATCCCGACTTTGTGATCAGTAATCCAGCACCTTAACCACCAGGCCACTACTGCCCCCTACTACAGACTGTTGGCTGAAAATTGGAAGCACAAAATTGTGTAGAATGTCATTGAACGCTGTAGTATTCCAATTTTTCTTCACCGGAATGAAACTCCCTATGACGACAAAAGAAGATCCATGAAAACATGCTTTACCATTGCAGTTGGACAGAATGGAGTGACCAGCACAGAACCCTAACTTCAAGCCATTGAACACATCTGGCATAACTTGGAATGCACACTGCTCTACAGGTCTCCTTACTCAACATTGTGCCCAACCTCATGCTCTTGTGGATAAACAAGTGAATCTCCACAGCCATACTCTAATATCTGGTGGAAATCCTTCCTAGAAGAGTGATATCTGTTATCGCAGTAAAGGAAATCTAAATCGGAAACAGGATTGACAACAAACTTTTTTATATTTACTGCATTGAATCCACAAGCAAAATCTGGCACTGCATTTAACCCATCCAATGTGAGCACACATGCCCGGAGCAGTGGACAGCCACATTGTGGTACCCAGAGAGCAGAACGGTACCCACATAATAAACGCATATGGGTGTGAAGGTCTGGTGTCTGGATTCTTTGGTCATGTAATGCATATCATGAGCAACAGAGCATCTTCATTAATGTTAAGTTTATTGTAGTCATATATTGGCAAAGGCACAACCAATAAACTTCTTAAATGGGTTTCGTGACTTAAATCTCAGTGAGGGTAACACCCTCCCTTTAGTGACTGCTGACTTTTTATTCTCTCTCTCTCGTTCACAATGCAAGAAGCTGTTGTAGTATCTGCCATTAGTGGTTCATATCTCGGAAACCTTTTGCAGTCAACAGAGAGGTGAACAATCCATGGAAGGCGGGGAGGGATCTTCCACAATGCTGGTAGCACGGCAAATTCAGCGTTTGTTGTAAAGTTCTGTAACTGATGGGAGGGGCAACCTGATGATCCAATCAGTAGTCCTCACAATCTTCTGCAGGGCCTTGTGATCAATGACATTGCGGTTCCCATACCAGTCAGTGATACATATGTAAAGGATGCTCTTGGTAGCCCCTCTTTAGGCCATAAGAATGGGATGGGTAAGGCAAGCTAGTCTCTTTCAGCCTCCGCAGTGAGTTTTGCTTACTTTTTGATGATTATTGTTTGCCGGTATTGTTAGGTGTCCAGGAGAAGTTGTCTGCTGTGTACATTTGCAGAAAGTTGACGCTTCTGACTGTCTCAACAGCACAAGGGCCATTCTGCAATTTCCTTGTTTCCTTGTTTCGCATGTTCAAAAACTCCTTACCCTGTTACTCACCCAAGCTATTGCTCAATCAATGATGTGTCCTTGAGCAAATTATCAACTCATGCCATTTCACTAAAATGTACTTAAAGGAGCCATTGCATGAACTGGAAGATGCATTCATGATGTCAGATCACCACCCTCATTGGCAGTCATCTCTAAAAGTTTCCTCATTTGCTGAGTTTGGTGCCAGCTTAACCAGCCATACTCATTGCTCATAGGATGAAAGTGATATGATGCCATGGGCCTTGCCTCTTTACAGGCTGTCTTAGCTTCTTCTCTCCCTGCTGAACTGGAAATACTTAATCATCCCACTAAGCAAGAGGTATGCCTCATGAGCGCTACATTCAGAAAGGTTAATGCCACCATGTAGTCCAAAACTCATAAACACATGAATGCATACCTGCTTAGAGTAACAGAGCATTAAGGGTGATAATTATCGCATCAGTTAAATGAGTTGTTTAAGGTCAAGGCTACAATTAACAGAGTTGAGAGAGAGAAATGGATTTTCTGAGAAAGACCTTGCAACATTACTACCAATACCACTCTATTGTTTCTTTTTCTGTATCTGTAATTCTGATGCCAATGACAAACTGGATATTAAGATGTCAGCCCATGAGTCAGTAATTCATACCAACAAACTTGGTGTGCCAGAACATTAGGTCAAAAGTCATGCTAGCTGTCCTTGCCTATGGGTTGAGTTGACACTTCAGTTATGTTTCCACAGGAGCCTTGCAGGTATCATTAAGTCCAATCTGTCAACGTATTCTCAATTGAAAAGCAGTTACTGACCAACGCATGTCATCGCTAAGAACCTTGCCGACAGTGTATTGAGCACTGTAATCCACTTGGAATAATTACCACTCTGTGAACCAACACAGCCGGAGGAAATGAGGTAATAGTAATTAACACACACACACACACACACACACACACACACACACACACATACACACACTTCCCCTGAGGAGTGCTATTAAGACATATTAATGACACTGAAGATATCAGTTTGGCCTTATAGATGATAAATACTAATAAATGTTAGCTTACAAAAAAAAAAAAGCTCATAAATAAAAGTAAAATAAAATTATAAATAAAATAATTTAAGCCTCAGGCTGAATCTGTATTCAAATGCAGATCCAAACTCCTGAGAGATTAAAGTGATATTCAAAACATGAAAGCAGTACTTGCATTTAATTCTCATATATTACACAAAGCCAGACAACTCTCCTCCAAGCAATGCGTGGCACCTAAATCAGTACGACAATTTTCTGTAAAACATAATGTTTCTGCCTTGTTCTTGGTAGCTTCCAGAATTCCAGCATCTAGTTTTATATTTATACTCTGTAAACACACACGTTTTTTGTGGATAAAGAGAAAGCCAATAAAAAACCCTTAAAATCACCTAATAGAACAAGTAGCTATTCATTTATTAAGAAATGTGCTGAATGCTACTACTGGATCTGGCCACACTGAAAAAGGAGAATTGTTAAGGTAGTTCATGAAATAATCCCTGCAACAAATGTCTGACCTTGAATTTTGTACAGTCAACTTTTTTTCTAAACCAACATTCTGGTACTCTACATGCCTGGTATGAATTAGAACTAAGTCATACATGATTTGGCTGAGATTTCGATTTATTTATTTTGTCCTATGATCAAGATAGCGATGTTCCAGATTTCGAGATTCTCTTTGCAAGATGATCGCATGCACATACAGTATCAGCTGTGAAATGTAATGGTTTGTTACCTGTAGGTGAAAATATAACCTCCTGGCATCCAGAGTCCATGGGACCCAGCTCCAAAACTGCCAGCATCACACAGCAGATATACTTACCACTACAAAAGGACTGTGAAGTGTGGTATCTGGTTTTGATTATTTTGTATTTAATTACGTTTCAGGCCCATGTTAGTGGTTTGCATACCTAAAAGACGTAATTACAATCCACAAACGGACCCTCAAGTCCCTCATGACATGCAGTCGAACTGTTGATCATTATGAGCACATGCAGTAAGAAGGCAATTGGCTAATTCAAATCACTCTCCCTTAACTAAAGTGGATTTGAAACCAAATGAAGAATTGTCATTACATTTATGATTTCCATTGCTTTTGTTCCTTTAAATACTGTATAAGTGATGTAATTTCTGCTCACCCAATTTTGGATACGAATTCTGTAAAATGAAAGCTGATTTTCATCCTTAATATAACAAGAGTGCTCAACATCACTGTAACCTACCTTTCACCCCAAGTCATCTCACATTGCCATAGCTTCCCTCGTGACCCTGCCAGTTAAAGTGGTATAAATGATGGATGGATTAATATATTGCACGGCTTTCCCGAAATAGAAACTGGAAATGAAAAAAGAATTCTACTGAAATCACCCAAGCACTCACACTAGTCACTTTATGTCTTGCACAGATTTCCCACATGATTTATTTGGTTTTTATCATTACAGATAGTGTTAAAACGATTGTTAGAAGACTCAAATTGGCCATGTCTTTATCTTATTGGTGTCGTGAGAGTCTAACGCTTAACATTAGTGGGGGAAAAAAAACATCCTTCAGTGGAAGACTGTAGTTCAGCTGTTCTCCAAAGGGTCCCTAAAACAGTCAGGGGCTCCCTAATCTTTTCTTAAAAACTTGTTTACAGTAACACACATCCCATTACTTTTATTCATTCATTTTCTAAGCCACTTAATCCTAATTTAGGTCTTGGGGAGGCTAGCGCCTATCTCAGCCAACTTTGGGTGAAAGCAGGGTACACCCTGAATATGTCACCAGAGCATTGCAGGGCCAACACACATACAACAGCTCAAATTCACACCTAGGGGCAATTTGGAACAGCCAGTTAGTCTACTGTGCATGTTTTTGAACTGTGAGAAGACCACAGTACCTGAAGGAAACCCACACAAACACAGGAGACAAGAACTTGCAAACTCAAAACAGAAACACCCCGAGCCAGGGAATCGACCCCAGGCCTTCTTGTCGTGAGGTGGACGTGTTAATCACTGCGCCACCGTGCCTCCCTCCATTATTTTTAAAGTTATTACATTCATTATCCAGTTCTTCTAGCTATTATGTTTGACTAGTGACTTGTAATTGGTTTGCTAAAGATTGCCAACCAAAAACAAACCTATAAACAATGACAGCCTAGACTTCTTGTTCTGTAGCAGAAACATGAAAAATTAAAGGCTGGCTCTAATAAAGAGAAAAATATTGCACACTTAAATGTCCATCACATATTTCTGCACAAATGAGGTCAACTCTATTTACTTTTACAGTTACATGGGTCCCTAGCTACAAAATGTACAAAGGGTGGACTAGTTGACAGGTCAGCTTAGGAATTGCTGTGCCAGTCTAAGTAGTATTCTCACTCACTCGTTTGCTAAAACTTCTAATCATGATAGGATCGCACGGAGACCAGTGCCTGTCTCAGCCAACACTGCACGATGGCGGGTTACACCCTAAACAGCTCATCAGACCATCGCAAGGGAACACACACAAAACCATTCACACTCACACCTAGCACCAATTTGGAGCAGCAAGTTAGCCCAATGTACATGCCTTTGGACTGTAGAAAGAAACCGGAGTACCTGGAGGAAACTCAAATCAAACCAGGACCTTTTTGCTCTAAGGTAGACGTACTAACCACATTAGCCACTGTGCCACCCAAGCTAGTATTACTATCATAAATTAAGACTAGAAATTCTGCATCTACATCCATATGTTTTACGAGGGCATTAGTTCTATTAAAATTATTTGTAGTTTTAACTAGCAGTTTAGTATTTTCATGAATTAGTGACAAATAGTCCTCACCGGTGTCCCTGGAAGACTAGGTCATACAGGCACGGTGATGCACTGGTTTTGTTACAATCACCTGAGGCTTATCAATTGAGAAGAGATGAGAGAGCTGATAGCCTTCTTTAGCAAATGTGTTAACCGTACACAGACATTTAAAATCACAGTGAAATTTGCCATTTTGTTTCCGTAGTATTCAAAGTATGATAACGATGGCACAGACATGATAACATTCAGGGAACAAAAACAAGATGAACGAAACGTTTAATTTATAAATGATTTTTAATGTTTGATATTGAATCAACACATATCCTTATATCTTACCCCCAAACTGGGGTTTGTTTGGTACCACACAATGCCAAGCTCCTGCTTTCCAATTCTAAACTTTATAAAAATAATATGAGATGTTCCACTGGTACTGGGGTGTAGTACAAACGGTTTACCAAAATAATCTTTTTTTTGTTTGTTTTTTGTTCCTGTAGCAGAGAAATCATTAAAAAGACATGCATGATTGCCATGCAAGAGGATTAATAAAAATCCATTCAGGTCAACTTATTCCAACCCTTCCTTTCATATATTTGCTGAACACAAATTCTGCAGGAGAGTCTGTGTAATTCTGTTCCTGTTGTATTAGGACCACTGTGTGAACTTCAATTAAGTGTCCCTCAAAAAACATGAGTAACTGGTCCACACTCAGGAGTCTTCCTCCTGATCCAGGCCATGTTTCTCGATGTAACGTCTATGAGAGGAGGAGAAAAGGAACAGACAACATAATAATCCAAGGGTTAAAACACCAACATGGTAATGCCTTATCTTCTTTATACATTCATTCACGTCATTGACCCGACTTATCTGAGATATTAATGAGAAGACTAATCTAGCACAGTCTGGGAAAAAAACAAAAACAAAAAAAACAACCCTTAATACCCCTTCCTCTTGAGCTCACTGCTTTACAATGTTCACTGGTAGCCTGCCAATCCACATTACTGAGTATGTGCTACTGCTTGCCTGTGTTATAAATCGGGGAAAAAATATGCTTTCAAACTTGAACAGCACACACAAACCTTTTGTGTATCGATGTGTGGTTTTTATACTACACATACTGTATAATGAGTTCACTAAACACAAACCTAATAAACGTTTCATTTTTTCTCCCTCATAAGACTTGCTTTTGCTTTCTTTAGATTTTACCTTCTTGCATAATCATACAAGGCTGCTTTTCTGTCCTGTAAAGACATGTGTCTGTCTGCTGGTGATTTCCCAAAAGATTTGGCAGCTGGCTGTAGATTAAACACAAAAACATTTTCAGAATAAGAGAACAAAATGCTGCGCCAAACATGGATGAACTTGCACAACCGCACATACAAAACACAACTAGCAGGTCCTGCATTCTGTTAAATGCTTTTGTTAAAAACCCACAAAAGTTTTCTTTTTCATTAGACTAACCAGACTGGACCATCATTCATCTTAGCATGTGCACATGGAACAAAATGATGAAAGGACCACGCATTTCTGAAGAGAAGTCATGCTAACTTTTCTAGAGTGCTGATAATAAAGAAGTCCGGAAAAAATTAATAAACAGGGATAAGAAACTATTCAGATTTCGGTGTGTTCTGAAGAGAAATAATATTTTCACATTTCTATCCGGGTATATGATACCCCTCTAGAGTTTTAAACAATTTAGAATAAAAGAAAACAAAAAATAACTAATAATGATAATTCCATTTTTGACCCGCTCCAGCGTTATAAGGAATAAGTTGCAGTAAGTTTTGAGTAAGAGCAGAAGTTGAAAATGGCTTGCCTGGATGAAAATCCAATCGCCAACATTACATCCTTCAAAGCAAAACCTTCAACACGACCAAGTTCAAATATCCATAAACACAATGTACCCATGCTATAATGTTTCTTAAAGAAAGGGTTCCGTGTCCACATTGTAGTAAAACAATAGAAATATCCACTTATTTTGATGATTTTAATAAGCTTTTGTGATTTTCCTTATTATTCATATTCGGTACCAGAACACTCGACCTATTTACGGAATCCCAGAGGATAACGATAAATAAAACGCTTTATTAAGCAATTATCTTATCCATGGCATTTTAGAGTAAGGATTCTCCCCCGTCAGCTCACCGACGCACACTGTAAAATCAGTCAATCTTTCCCACCTTTACAGTTGGTGGTGGGGCAGGAACAGGTGGACTGGTGGAGGTTAAAGGTGGTAATGGGCCTGAAGGTGCATCTTCTGCAGGCTCTGTATGATACTGCTCAGTGCTCTCCAACAGGTTGGTGATCGTTGTATCCACACAGTTTGTCTGCACTAAATAAACATCAGGGACCATCAGATAATAGTAAACATGGAACACTTATTTAAACTCCCAATGATAAATAACACAAGTGCAACAGTATGAACTGTAAGTTTGATAATCACACATTTAATTATGTTGATTCTGTTGAGATTAGTGCAGCTGTTTGACTCTTGATGTGACGAATACTAAAAAGGTGTCTTACACAGATCTCTGGTGATAACACTCAGAGGAACATCGGGTAGCACTTCCTTCACCTGACGCGCCATCCGCACTACTGTAGGATCTTCTGCCCCTGCGCTTGAGCCCAGGACACCCTGCGCCATGGTGCGAGGTCTGGCCCCCAAATCTATACAGGAAATTATGATTATTAATTTTTGACACTGAATGTAGAAACATTTCGCCTCAATGCAGATTCTTGATGGTTAGCATTAAACACACAGCAGGTCATCTTCACACAGCAAACAACGAGAGAGCTCAACATTTCAGTAGACTCCCACTACTCTATCCAGTTTCTCTGTGAACCTCGACTCACCCAGGTGAGTGGTGTGGGAAACTGTGTGCCTTTTCCTTTTGATGTACTCGGCCTTGTCTGCTTTGGTGATGTGTGTTGACACAACACCGATCTCGATTGCCAGAAGCTAAAAGACAGGAACAATACACAAAGCAAATTAAAACCCAGAAAAATTGTTTGATTTTTCTGCAGTGGTGTACAACACAACACAGTTACAATTTAGCACCTGAAAATAAAAAAGGGGAAAATAAATGTTCTGATCTGGTGGCCATAGGATCTGGTCTCTGCTTTTTGCAGATGACGTCATCCCTTTGGCTTCGTCGAACCGAGACCTTCAACTCTCGCTGGAGCGAGGAGCTCCAAGGAGGAACTTGGAGTAGAACCGCTGCTCCTCTTTGTTGAGAGGAGCCAGTTGAGGTGGCTCGGGCATCTGACTAGAATTCGTCCCGTACGTCTCCTTGGTTTGATGTTTCGGGCATATCCTGACCCTGGGGTGGACCCTCTCTCAGTGTCCCTCCAGAAGAGCTGGAGGAAGTGGCTGGGAAGAGGGACGTCTGGACCTCACTGCTTAGGCTGCTGCCCCCGCGGCCCGACCCCGGATCAAGTGGAAGATGAATGAATGAATAAATGCTAATTAAGCTTGGGGGGAAAAAAGAAAGAAAGAAAATAAATTCTGTGCTCACAGTTAGTTCTGGTTCTCCAAGGCTACATTCATATTATCAGGATTAATTGGGTAGGACCTGTGGTAAATTTGTATTTACTAGGCCTCGAAAATGATTAGGTATGACATCAGTGGTTCCATCTGATTGCTCCTTGTCAAATACGTGCAGCCACACTACTATTACTACTAGGCATGCATAGCAACATGTCACCTTCATTCGCTGTTTCCAGCCCTGGAAGTGACCCGAAATCATTGTTTTGTCCTATGGTTGGGCGGTGCGGACTGCTCACTGACCCCATGCAGCACCAGTCTAAGATAACACATTTTCGGCCTGTGCTGAGCTGTGTCACCAGGGAAATGGAGGAGTGCAAAGCATACGGCGGCACAGACAAGAAGTGCAGAAATCGCAGAAAACATATCTTTTGTGTTCCTAAACCAAGTGACAACAGCAAAGCCAAGCTGGCAAAACATTGGCTGCATGACAAGCGTTTCCTTTTAGACACAAATCAGTAGTCTGTGAAGACCACTTGAAGCCGACCTGCTACTAGCGTGATCTCCAGGCAGAACTACCTGGCATGAAGCCCAAGCTTTTACGTCTAAACTGGGATGCTGTTCCTGCGGAATTCCTTCATAAAAAGTCAAAGGATGACAATAACGGGAGCAAGGCCTCGCCAAAAGGAACCAGTAAAAGTTCAGTGCCTTTAGTATGTTACTTGTGCTGGACAACCCGGCTCAACAAGTTCACATCACTTCTGAGAAAAATGCTTGTACCACATTGGTCCACCCCCCCGTGTATGTATATATATAAATATACACACACACACACACACACACACACACACAGTCAGTGAAAGGATGGTACAGTTGATTTAGACATAGATTAGATATTTGGGGAAATAATATCATCCAGCCGGGGCGTCAGCCTCCCTGCGACCCTAATTAGGAATAAGCGGTTCAGAAAATGAATGAATGAAATCATCCAGCCTAGCTTAGCTAACTCAGAGCAAAGGCAAGGAACACCCTAAACAGCCGTTGCTGGATAACACGATATATTACAGTCAATTAGCCTGCATGCCTTTTAGACTGTGTAAGAACGTCTGGAGAGCCCGGAGGAAACCCAGGCAGGCACAGGGAGAAGTTTAAAAAAAAGAACCTGGTCGTGTAAAGCTGACGACCTGCTTGGAGTCAATGTTTTGCTTACACAGATTTATGGAATATAGTAATTCAGTTAAAGCACTTACTGCACCACTGTAAGTAATCATGCTTGTACTGCATGTATGCACAGTATTTATTATTTTTAAAAACATGTGAAGTACCTCTTGGACTCTTTTGGCAAATTCTTGCTGTGATTCTTCATCTTGTCTTTGCACTGGAGGAAGCCACCTGAAGGAAGACAGAGAAAGTAGTGTGATTTAAAAAAACCCTTACTAGAAAAAAAGATCTTTAAGAAAGAATCCATAGAATAAATTACTCAAAAAATATGAAATAAATTAATTTTATTAAACACTGCCTAGTATACTGAGGCATTAAAAACGCAACAAGCCCAAACGTATAATATGCTGTATATAAACATGAACATTTGACAACAAATTTAAGTACTCAAGTGTGGCGTATTCTCGTGAGTAAAAGTGAATGCCCACGTTAGCGTGTGCACGTGACACGATCACAAGTCTGATATCTTAGCCACTCCTTAATAAATCCACAAAGTGGAGAATGAGATCAAAACATGTTTGTTTGTTGTCAAGTGGCCCTTCGGCTATAAAAAGCCTGGTACAAAAAGTTTAAGTTTGTAGAAAGTGAAGATGCTACAATTACAACAAGCATGCAGAGACCAGGCCCTGGGCATGCTGAGTGCCGGAATGAGCGATGCAAGGGTAGCAGCACACTTTAGCGAGCATCATTGAACTGTTGTACACCTTCAGATACGCCACAGATAGACGGGAACCACCTGAGACTGACCAAGACCTGGCCAGCCACGTGTCTCTACCGTTTCCATCCAGCAAGACTGACGGCGGCTGAGGTTCCTGGTACTCACCGCAACCATATCAGTGCTCGTACAGTGCGCAGAAGGCTCAGGGAAGAAGGTATCCAATTGTTCAGAGCACATGTTGGTGTGGTCATGACAGACCACAGGCGCTGAAGAACGCTGAAATGTTTTTTTACTCGCCACTGTCCGTGTCTGAAATGTCTACTCTTGATTTGTATATTAAATGATTTGCTTAAACATAATAATAAAATTATGGAATTATTTCAAGTTTGTGTTTTTAATGCCTCTTGGTATATATTATTAAATTTTTAATTATACTTTAAACTGCACAGGTTTGGGCTTAAATACTGCCATTAAGATGCTATATATGATTAATAAAAATCAGTTAATAGTTAATTATAATCTACAGGCAGAGAATTTTACTGAAAAGCAGCCAATATAAAAAGCAACAACAAAATTGGAGCAGTAGTAGGAAGAGAGTAATATTTAGTACCTTACTTGATACACTGTGAACGGGACAAAAAACGTCCACAGCAATTCAACAAGCCATGAAGATTCGGTTACATTCTACAAGGAAAAAATGAAAAAGGTCACCAAAAGTGGTTTAGTTAATGGACAGTTGGGAGAAATATCCGATCCTGTCCATCAACTCATGCTACATAAAGGGGCGTACACAGATGACGTAATGAGTGACAAGTGACCATGCAAAGTTAATGAAAGCCAAGGAAATGAGCAACGAGAGACGGAATTTTTAAGTGACACATAGGAGGCAGGTACGGAGTTCAACTAACTAGTACGGAGTACTAACTAATGACGAACGCGAGCTTAATGATTTCACCTACATCAACATGAAAGAGCAGCTCATTATTGCGGTGTGTGAATATCCTGTGCTTTACGAGTACACACAGACTTTAATACCCGAGAGGCGATTTGTGTCTCTTTCAGTGGCAAACCAATTCATTTGTCGCACTTCGCTTCCTGTGTGGAGCAGCTTAACCAATCAAGGAGCTTAAATTCAGCTTGCTCTAGAGATGTTCCTTCCTAAGAACCATACCTGCCGGATGTCTTTAATCCTGACCTTTAAATAGACAGTCATGGCTGCACTGCAGGACTTTAATATCAAGACAACCATGAACATGGCATGTGCACACCAACTGATCCGGTGACCTTCACTAACTTTCATATCGCGCAGCTCTGTCAGTTACGATCATGTCACAAAACTGCTATAAATGATATTAAGACGGGCAGTCCTGTGTGTTGCCAATTTTCTTAAATTTCTGTACCTCTTTTTCTTTTTATTTACTTATTTTAGGTGATTAGGGGAAAGAATGACATCTTTATATTCTCCTAGAATACAAAATTTAACACTAAATTCACTGTCCCTAAGAAGGGGCTATATATGAAACAGATAAACTGTCACAAAACCAACTGCTGTATTGAGCATGAAAATGCAAATTAACCAATTACATGTTACAGCATGTTCCTCGTTTTTAGCTGCGCTGTACAGATTGCAGGCAAATTTTATTTTTTGGTCTGTAAAATGCAGTGTTATCACTGTGTGAAGGCTGAACGCATGCAGACATGGTGTGTTTACACGACTACTATTTTCCTATTAAATATGACCCTGTCTGGGAAACCGGGTTAAGTCAGAAAATCTATGAACTAGACATTGTTTAAGGCACTTCAAAGGACCCAAATTCAATAAACATTATTCCACTATAGCAGAGGTGCCAAACTCATTTTCACTGAGGGCCACATCACTAAATTTAAAGGTGATCGAGGGCCAAATAATCACTGAACATCTATTCGAAAAGGGCAACCATGAAATCTGCATAACAAAACGATTGGTTTAGGCATTTGTCCCCTTCTCCTTTTTTCACTTGCATTATCTGCCAACGCTTAACAGTGTCAAGCGAACATGCAAGCTTTCTTGATTCATGAATGACTAGCTGTTTATTTGAAATATTCTGCTGCCACCTAGTGGAAGGATGATGAATTAGGTTTTATGGTAATGGTTGATGCAAAAAAATTTAAGATAATCAGATTCTTTAAAAGCTCTTGTGGGCCACATAAAATATCTAGGCGGGCCAGATTTGGCCCACTATAGCATACAATGCTTACATTTGATATAAACATTGTTAAAACCCACCAAATGACTTTAGTGAAGCAAGGAATTCACAAATTAAAGAAACTGAAAACTAGTTTCTCTGATTGCTAAAACTCCCAGTGCGTTTGCCTAAACACCTGAGGCATACATCACGACACAAATACATTTCTGTGCATCTAAGCGAATATTAACTCCCTGATCATTCCATAATATTCTGCATTGCATTTCTCTTACTGTAGCACGTCAGTTTCATTTAAAGTACGAACACCTAACTTTAATCTGAAAACACCACGTGTAAAGACTATATCTATAAAGAAACCATTCTAATATAATAATAAAAAAAAAATTATAAACCTTGTTCATGCATTAATCACCTACTGTGAATCAAAATACACACTGATACCACGTTAATACTTATTATACAACTTCTCCAGTATTCATACTTTAAAAATCTAAGAACCATCTAAGAATAATCATGTGTATTCGAAGCATCTTGTTTCATTATTTTAAATATCCATCATTTTATTAACTTTTATTTCTATAAATTTTAAAATGCACACCTTCCTGCTGTGAAACAGCCGCCAATGATAACATGGCATTAAACAAAATTACCTACCAACTTACCTGCTACATTCTGATTTTCAAAATAAATTCAATATTTATTAATTTGTCATTATTTACCTTTAAAGAAAACATGCTATACTGTGATGTGTATTAATATCAGACTAAGGTTTACCTCATCGAGCTCAGAACTTTGTAATACATCACTGAATGCTTTATATTTTCAGACAAAACAAAACATTTCTTCAATTATTTGTGTTGGTACTTTAAAATATATTAAAAAGACCACAGGGTAAGGATTATGACAAAGATTATGGTTTAAATAATTACCACAGCTATAAAGGGCCTCTTCACCCTCAGGGCCACAGGTTGTATAATTTCTGCCACAGAGAAAGGCCAGGAGCTAAGATGGGATGAGGAGAGGGGGAGGGAGAGAGAGAGGGGGAGAGAGAGAGAGAGAGAGAGACTTAGTTAAAAATTTGTTTACCTCAGCTGGGGGAGAATACACATATATATATATATATTCACCACTGTCTGTTTGTTTATTTGCCTGTTAGCAGGATTACACAAAAGCTACTAAACCGATTTTCACCAAGCTTGGTGCAGGGATGAGGTATGGGCCTGGCAAGAACCCGCAACATTCTGGAGCAGATATGGATAATGACACGGATACAGGAATGTGACAAAGGCTTAACAAGCATT
>JBCNYG010000022.1:38013362-38028306 GCA_039654305.1 Porochilus rendahli | reverse complement strand
CCGTTGGATATGTGCATTTTTAGATATGTTGCAGTTTTTTAGGTAATGTTTGATTTTTTTTTCCCCCCGTTTTGTTTGTGTATCGCTAATCTTCCCCATGTTGATGAAGTGAATCTGTTGTTGGTTCACAATTATACTGATCAGTAAAACAGTAAGTTGTCATGATTGCTTAAAGGTTCTTAACTACTTCGACATGGAAAAAAAACATTAATGTGAGCTTGCTTGTCACCTGGTATTCATAGTAATTTCAAGATGCGCAAATATTTATGACGGTTTGGTGGTGCCAGAAATTATGTACCAAAGTAATGCATATGCAAAGTTTGATCCAGGCACTCTAGGATGACAAGAATGAAAAGAAAAGTCACATTCTTAATGCAAAATAATAATTACAGTCCTGAGGTCAAGGACTCCGTGTACTGATTCATATTCATGATGATTCTTTTTAACGCTGGGTACTTTTATCTCTTTTTACAGAAGAAGCTCAAAATGGATTCGGACGATGATGTTGAAGATGAGGATGATGATAGTGAAGATGATGAGGAGGATGATAGTGATGAGTGAGAAATTTTATTCCTTAATAGATTGCATTGAGTGGGTTTTTTTTTTTGTTGTTTTTGTTTTTTAAGTTTTTTTTACTGACTACACAATGTGACTGAAAGCTGCAACCATTTTAATTCTTACAGTTTTGTGAATATTTAAGTCAGGACCGTACCCAAGTCTTATCTACGCCTTTTAGTTATAGTTTGAGGGTAAATTAGGTGTATGAATTGCTGCACTTTAATGTGGGAGAATTATTTTTGGCCGCTTTTATAGGAACAGCTTTTTTATGGCAGGTATGTTTCATTTCCACTTTGTTTTACTAACAAATAAAAACAAGAGTTGTTATCAAGTGTGGAACTTTTGTTTGTAATCTGGTGATGTTAACTCTTAGTGTAAAATCCAAATAACTGTCAATGCCATTGAAGCAAGCCAATTAAAGACATGGCAACAACTTTAGATGTGGTGAAATCAACTATTTGGCATGGTTGTAAAGAGAAAGAATGCACTGATGAGCTCAGGCACACCAAAAGGCCATGGGAAAAAAACACTGTGAATGACAGAATAATCCCTTCCATGGTGCAGAAAAAACTTTTGAGTTTTAGGATATTTGATCAGGAACACCCTCCTTGATCAAATGTCTAATCAAGTGCATCCTTTATGGGGTGAGTGTATCTGTGTCAAAGTCAACAATCAAGAGAAGCATTCACCCGAGTAAATACAGAGGGTTTGCCACAAGATATAAATCATTGGTCAGCCTCAAAAATTACGCACGGTTAAAGTTTGGAAATGTAAAAAAGCTTGTGTAGTTCTTAAACATCCAGTATACTTTCGAAACAGAGGTCAACTTGCACCAGAATGATGTAGAATAGAGAAGAAACTGAGCCCTATCCAAATCAAACCTCCTCATCTTATGCTGCGGATGTGTTTGACTGCCAGGTTCCCTTCTATTTACAGATCATGTGACCATTTAATTTTTTATTAAGAGTTTGGATGGCACTTTAAAGAAAATGTTGACAATGACAAAGCATATGATAAAAGCAGCCCTGGACTTGTTTCTAAAGTGAAAAAGGAGTTGAATGGTCTGTAACTGGTAAGGGGAAAACTGCCTGGTGGTGTCTGGATTTCGGATTTCAGATTTCAGGGTGGCATGGGTGGCAAGAAGATTTGCATCCAAGTATTAGAAAGGAATATTTAAATTGATTATTATTGTCATCTTTTTTTAGGAATTACTATCGATCCCTTATAATAATGCTTTAATTCCTACCCTGTTTACCTGTGTTTACTTTGTTTACTTTGTTGTTAAAAAAAAACAAAAAAAAACGCCTGTAGTATTTTAGATAGATAGTTCGATAAATCAAATCAACAAACTTCATGGATTTATGGATCTTTATATATGTTTATATATAATATAGATGTTATATATGCTACACTGCCTGGCCTCTAATATTTTGTTGGACTGCCTTTAGACTTGATCACAGCATGTAATCTCTTTGTTGCTTCATTTGTTCAGGTCGATGCTCATCGACATTAATGTGGTTACAATAAATGAAGTCAGCTGATGACCTGAATGTACTGAATAACCAGGTTATACCATCAAAGGAATTTTTGTGCCCTGATATAAAATTGGTGTTCAAATAGTAGTTGAGAGGTGCAGTGGGGGCCTGGTGGTTGGGTGGTGTTGGATTACTGATCCCAAGGTCGGGGGTTCAAGCCCCACTATCAATGGGATGTCACTGCTGTCCCCCCAGTGCAGCTAACTGGGTTATTAAAGGCAGCCATGTCTCTCACTGTCTGTGGTGAGAGGCATGTAAAAGAACCATTGCTGACTTTCGTAAGGAGTAGGCTGCATAGCCATCCATGCTTTTCTGCCCTGTGTTGGGTGTACTCTACCCTCGCCCAGAGATGGAAAAGTGTTGTGACTGTGTGCTGTATCAAGGCTTATAGCAGTCCAATTAAATATTAGAGTTGCATTTTTTTTTTGGCTAGGCAGAGTACATAGGTTTAGTAAATTGTGTAAATATTTTCAAGTCTCTAATGTTTTGTACATTGTTTTAGACATGAAGATGAAAAGCCAGCTGCACCCCAGCCTGTCAAACCCTCACTGAAAGTAAGTCTTTCAAATCGACTCAATTTTAATTACAGATATTTGGATATAGATAAAGATCCCTATTGATGAAGTCAGAGGTAGCAGTGGAAAGAATAATGTCTGAGATGGGGCCAGACACAGCCTGTATGGAAGGCCAAAAGGGACATAAATACTCAGGATTTTGTACATGAAATATTGCTTTTAAGATGCAATATAATTTCTTTTTTAGAAATATTATTTTGCAAAAGTGGTATAAATTTAATTAAAGTTTATTGAGCATAAATTAGATATTTTAAACTTGGCTGCAATTATTTTCCTCACCATTCATAATTCTTCCATGCTTTTTTTTATCCATTTGATTTAAATTCATTTGAATTTCACCAAAAAAAGCAATAATAAAAAACTTTATATCACTCTTTTTTTCCATAGACATTTCAGAGACACAAGAACATTTTATAATCATTTCACTGTGGTTGGAGACACCTTATAATCCCAAGACAATACATGAATAACTGTTCCTGGGCACATTACCCTCTTTCTATTGTCCACTACATATTAATTTACAGTGAATGAATTTTTTGAGCAGTATATAAATCATTGTTGTTTGTGCATATTAAATGATGATTTTGATGGGTTGATCTGGTATGCTTTTACTGCTCAAAATGCTGATATTAATGGCATATGATAAAAATGAAGCTTTTTTCTATAATGGATAAATTATTATGCACATATATTTCACATGATAAAAATAAGGAGTTCTGATATACTGCTTGCATGCATGAATGACAGATTTCTAATTGGCAATTCATTGCATCAGTTGCAGGATCAGTTCATCCATTACATGATTTTTTTAAACAGACCTATTCTGTAATTATTTAAACACCTTATGCCGAAAATTGTTAAACAACAAAACAAAATAAAAAAACACCAACATGTTATATAAGAGAAGCTCAGTTTGCAGATGATATCGCTCTTTTCTGCAACGATGCAGACTAAAATACTGTCGTCTTATAATAACCTGTCATAGAATATGTGTCTTCGGATCAAGACTAAGAAAACAGTAACTATGAGTGTTGGTGAGCAGGCTGTTTTCTACATCAATAGTATGAAACTAATCAAAGTGGATCACTTTAAGTATTTTGGCAGCTTCGACTGCACAACTGCAAGTCATAAAGAAATAACTGCGTATCCAAGCTGCTTCGTGTGCCATGGGCAGGCTTGGAGACAGAGTCTTCGGCTGTAGGGAACTAATAAGAGAAACCAAACTCAAAGTGTACAATTGATATGTCATCCCAGTCATGTTGTATGGAAGTGAGACTTGGACAGTATACCGTCACCGCATTAAAAATCTGAGTACCATTCAACAGCGGCATCTTCGATCAATTCCTAAGATTCCAAGTGGAATGAATACATTATAAAAGAGGAACTTCTTGATTGAGTAGAAACTGAAGACATTGAGATCGCACTGATTAGGCACAGAATGTGATGGGTGGGGCATTTGAAGTGCTTGCCAGATGATCGCCCAGTCAAAGCACTGTTCCATGGAGAACTAGCTGTTGGGTCAAGAAAGACTGGTCGCCCCCTGTTTAGATATTAAAATACCATCAAGGACATTCTGAAATGTGGTGAAGCACTGCCCACATGGAGTGACGAAGTAATGGGAGACCTGAAAGGCATGCATGCACCAACAACATCTGCAAGAAGATATATATATATAGTATGTAAGGCATATATATATAAATATATATATATATCTCAGAAAGACAACAGTCCCAAAATTCAAATAAATTCTGTAATGATTAGTGGAACCTCAAACCGTAATCTGGAACAGTGGAGGAAAAAGGTCTGGCCAAGATTCCAGATTTTAATCCGCTTGAACAAATATAGGATTTAACTGATTTACAAATGGATGACAAAGATTTTCTTCAAAGACAATCTTAAGAAAGAACTACAAACTACTGTATTTGGAACACAGTGCTCCAGAAACTGCAGTAAATTACGTGAAAATAATGGCTTCCTCGCTGAACACCCGCTGTTATAAAGTCCAAACAAAGCCAAATTAAATACTGTAAACAGAATAAATACTGAGTTTTCTGTTAAATTGGTGCAGTGGTTAACACATCAGCCTCACAGCAAAAACATCCTGGGTTTGAGTCTTGAGCTCGGCGAGGGCAGATCTGTGTGGAGGTTGCATGTTCTACCCATAGTTTTGTGGGTTTCCTCTGCGTATTTCGGTTTCCTCTCACAGTCCAAAGACATGCATATTAGGATAACTGACTGCTCCAAATTGCCCCTGGGTATGAACGTATGAATGGTTGAGTGTGTGTTGGCCCTGCGATGGAGTTGTGAGCTGTTCAGGATGTAAATGAATAATTTTCTTAGTTGTTTTTATTCAACTTACAAACACAAATAAAATGTTAATTGTTGTAAACGTCTCAAAAATAATTTTATTTCAATTATTTACGACAAGTTGTCAAATTGGTTGAGCACTGTATATACTGTGGCACAGAGGTTTGCAGAACGCTTAGCCACAGTGGCTAATCACTGTCAAGTCCCACTTTTCACCCTGGTTATTGCATGCAGTACTGTATATGTAAGTCCTTGGACAAACTCATATTTACCTAAGGAAAAAGCAAAGCTATTTAGGTAATGCACACAGTGCATGTAGTAATGTAAAATGCTCAGAAATCCTGAATGTTTTAAAAAAGAAAGTAATGTAAGTGTTAACCATGGCCAGCAGGTGCCAGTATGTTTCTTACAGCAGAAAAAGGGTTACAAAGATCAGCAGGGAGAGCGACAACGTCTGTATCACTCATTTACTTTTAACAGACACAGTGGACTGACGACATTTACTAAGAACTTCCTCGGAAACAACTAAGACCACCTGTCTTTATTACATAAACAATAAGGATGTTAAAAGTTTACCTAGCAAGTGCAAACCATGAGCATTCAGATATATTAAGTATTGTTTGTATTAAATGATAATTAAAAAATACCTACTGAAAGCATTATTTTATTTACTTTTATATAAAACGTCTGTTAAGCTGCCCTGGAATTCATTCCTGGATGAAGGAGGTTGGAGAAGGATTTCGCCCGTGTCCCTTGGGCTATCTTGTGGGGTGTGCTCCAGGAATATAGTATACCGGATCTGTTGCTATGAGCCATTCGGCCTCTGTATTGCTGGAGCCAGAGTTTGGTTCGCATCGGGAACAAAAATGTCAAATTTGTTCCCAGTGGGGGTTTTGACTCCGCCAAGGCTGTCCTTTGTCACCAGTTCTGTACATAATATTTATAGATAGAATTTCTAGGTGCAGCAAAGGTGTTGAGGGGTTCTGGTTTGGTGGCCATAGGATCTTGTCTCAGCTTTTTGCAGATGACGTCGTCCTTTTGGCTTCATCAAACCAGGACCTTCAACTCTCGCTGGAACGATTTGCAGCCGAGTGTTAAGCAGGATGAGAATCAGCACCTCCAAGTCCGAGGCCATGATTCTCAGCCGGAAAAGACTCCGGGTCTGGAATGAGGTCCTACCCCAAGTGGAGGAGTTCAAGTATCTCGGGGTCTTGTTCACGAGTGAGGGAAGGATGGAGTGGGAAACGGACAGGCAGATCGGTGCAGCCTCTGCTGTAAAGCGGAGCTTGTACCGGTCCATTGTGGTAAAGAGGAAGCTGAGCCGAAAGGCAAAACTCTTATTTTACCAGTCGATCTACGTTCCAATCCTCACCTATGGCCACAAGCTTTAAGTAGTTATCAAAAGAACAAGATCACGAATATAAGCAGCTGAAATGAGCTTCCTTCACAGGGTGGCGGGCCCTCCCTTAGGGTGAGAAGTTCTGTTATCGAGGAGGAGCTCAGAGTAGAACCGTTGCTCGTCCGCGTTGAGAGGAGCAAGTTGACGTGGTTCAGGTATCTGAATAGAATGTCTCCTGAATGCCTGCCTTCTGAGGTGTTTTTGGGCATGTCCAACCTGGAAGAGACCCTGGGGTCGGCCCAGAATATGCTGGAGGGACTACGTCTCTCGGCTGGTCTGGGAACACCTCGGTGTCAATCCAGACAAGCTGGAAGAAGTTGCTGGGGGACGTCTGGACCTCAATGCTTAGGCTGCACTGAGAATTAGGACAATACATTAGGGCTGTACAATATGACAAAATAGCTCATGTGGCTCTATGAAAATGTCTGTTGTTTAATATTATGTGCTAATGCTTATTTCACACTCTCACTCACTCACTCACTCACTCACTCACTCACTCACTTGTCAAACTACGGTCACAAAAAGACTGGTGCCTATCTCAGCCCACACTGGGCGAAGGCAAGGTGTACACCCTAAACAGCTCGCAGGGGTAATACATACAACCATTTACACTCACTTACTCACACCTGTGGGCAATTTGAAAAAGCAAGTTAGCCTAATGTGCATGTCTCTTCACTGTGGAAGGAAACGAGACTACCCGGAGGAAACCACCTATACCCAATACACCAGCGTTGTTTTTCTGGAAGTGATTTGAACTCATTGGGCAGGGTTGTCCAGTGCAAATAAACATGCAGCGAGTGATATTTTAGGTGATACAACTCCCCACATACTAAAGGCCCTTACCTTACTGGTTCCTTTTGGCGAAATTGCTCCCATCTGCTGTCATCCTTTGACTTTTTATGAAGTTCTGTTGAAACTGCATCCGGTTTTAGAGGTAAAAGCTTGGGCTTTGTGCCAAGTAGTTCTGCCTGGAGGTCACGCCAATAGCAGGTCAGGTTGAAATGGCCTTTGCAGACAATTGAATTGCATCCGAAAGGAAACTTTTTTTAAGAGTATGGCCTGTGCTGATGTTATGTTTTCCATGATTTCTGCACGTGTTTGTGCAGCTGTATGCTTTGCACTCCGCTATTTTCCTGGCGACACAGCTCAGCATTGGCTGATAGTGTGTTATCTTAGTCTGCTTCCCCGCCAATAGGACACAACAACGAATTTGCATCACTACCAGTGCTGGAACAGCCAATGAAGAAAGCAACATGCTGCTGTGCATACCTAGTAGTAATAGTAGTGTAGCGGCACTCATGTATTCTTGACAAGAAGCAAGGATTGACGTTGCCATACATGATTGTTTTAAAGAGCTAGTAATACAAATTCAACACAGGTACACTTTAATCAACGTCATAACATTTCCATCTAGTCAGGTTCATTTCTCACCAACGTCATGAATTGGTAACGGGAAATTGAACCACTTGATAAAGTCTTCTCCATCACATCCCAAAAACTTTGAGTAGGGTTAAGGTCAAGTCTGTGTGGTCCCAGTTCATGTGTAAAAAATATTTCCTTACGTTCCCTGAACCACTCTTTGACTACGGGAATCCCAATTTGCCAAGTACCATAGCGAATATGCGTTGTAATCAAGGCTAAGTGCAGTCCAACAATTCACTACTTTTTTTTTTTTGAACGGGCAACATAGTTATTAATTGAATTTCTAGAAAATGGGCTATTTCATGATGCATATCATTTTCAGTGTATGACCTGTACTGCAAAATGTCTACACCCCAAGTGACACACTTTAATGTAAACTGGGAACAAATTTGCACACTGCAACTTATTTCTTTCCACCATTTTATAACAGATGGTAACATACTCACTCCTCATGTTCCTTTGAGACAAACCATTTTATCTTATTATCTCATGCCTGTATAATTTTCTTATATATTAAGTATCAGATGAAAATTTTTAAAATTAGTCCAAGTGAAGCTTACAACCTTTTGGACTGCCATCAAAGGCAGGCGTTTAGTAGTGATGAACACTTTTGATCCAGCCGCTGGACCCATCTGTTTTTTGAGCTGTAAGCATGCTGTTTGGAACGTAACAACTGTAGTCCTCTGTAATCTGGCTAAATGCCTACTGGTCAGCCAGACACACGCAGCAGGTATCTGCACTAAATACTGTAAGAGGCCAAGTCACCCAGCATGGCATGGCATTACTCAACACCCTTTTTTCTTTTTCTTTCCGATCTCTCATTTCTTGCTCTTTCCATCCCCTCTTCCGTCTTGTCACTAAGTTAAGTCTTTCCTTCAGCACCTGGCTTTTGTGTTTAGACTGCTTGGCATGTCTGGAAGTGGGTTTGTACGACTTATGTTTGTGTGTGTGTGTGTGTGTGTGTGTGTGTGTGTGTGTGTGTGTGTGCATTGTATGTGTGAATTGGCATGTGTGTCAGAGGAGAGTGTGTGTGTGTGTGTGTGTGTGTGTGTGAGAGTGAGAAAAAGGGGTAAAGGAGATATATGTTCAGTAATGTCTAAGAAATCGTTTTGTGTGTATGTGTGTGTGTGTGTGAGGAGATCAAAGACTTCAAGTGCATACCTGCTTTGTGAGTGCTGATTCCTGCCCTAAGGGGGATGGGGGGGTGGTTGACAGCTGAACACTGCTTTCACACACTTATTTAACTCGGTCTTTCTCTTATTTCTTGCTGCCCTCTCATTCTCTTTCTCTCGCTCACTTTTGGTCTATCCAGAGCAATCCTTTATGACTTTTTCATGCCTGTACACTTGCCTTTTCCTGGTAACCACATTTAACTCCTGACATGTTACCTCACCTTTCTCTTTTTTTTTTCTTTCTCTCTTTGTGTTGGCATCTTTCTCCCGATCTCCCACCATACAGTTGAGCAGTGACAGTGTGGTGCAAACCCTCCAGGCCATGATTCGACAGGCAACACACTTCACAAATTGCACCGCACTTTTATCACTCCTTACTGACAACCTCCCTGAAAAAAAGATCATAAAAGGGCATTCAATTACACAGATAAAGAATGAGTCAATCAGGACCCCAGGAACCTCAGGGTCTCTGTCCCAACGCATAGTCTGACGGTATAGACAGCTAGGCTGATACATGGAGGGAGTCTTTGTTTCTGATGCATGTTCTGTTGTTGTGGATGGAAGAGTTGTGACGTACTGTCTTTCTCCCCAGGTTCCAGAGAAAAAGAAGAGTGCAGAAAAACAGAATGGCTCGCCAGGAAAAAAAGATGACAAATCTGGGAAGCCTCAGAGTCAGGTAGGTTTCTCATAATGAGTTAACCAAGGTTTTACCAGCTTTAATGTGAAATCAAAAGTAAATTTTTAAGTAATGTTTTAAATGTTATTGAAAAACAATTTTAGTATTCAAACCTAAATTTACCTCATCAATGCACCCAATGTTTATTTTCCAAATTAAAATCTATCTTTTGCTATGCAATAGCTTCTGACTGTATGCAGTCAGAATAGGAAAGCTAAAGCCCAAATACTCTCAACCGTTGTTACGTCTACCAAGGTGTCTCTACTACGATAACTCGAAAACTAATAGTACTAATAAACTACTAGACAGATTTTAACAAAGTTTTAATTATATCTGGGTCTTGGGCCAACAAAGAACTGATTAAATGTTGGGCGTGATCTGGATCCGTGAAGGTTTTAAATGAGTTTTTGATACTGTGCGATTGGCCAAGGTGGGGGAATTGTAGGCAGCCGTAACCAAATGGTTAGAGTAGCGGCTTTGGGACTGAAAGGCCCAAACAAGCAGGAAAAATGTGTGGCACTGGGGGAGTGAGCTGCACCTTCCCTTCCTCCACTTTAATGGCTGAAGTGCCCTTGAGCAAGGCACTTAACCCCCAACTGCTCTCCGGGTGCCCCAGTGTGTGTGTGTGGCAGCCCACTGAGTGTGTGTGCTGACTGTTTACGTGTGATGTGCTCACTTTAGAAGGGTTAAATGCAGAGGCAATCCTTGTGGGATACAGTATAGCAAAATCAAGAAGAAGAAAAATACAGAGCTACAAAATAGTAGCGGAACAGACCGTAACGGGGAACCATAGTTCTCCATCATCTGCAACTGTAAGCCATTGAACGACGAGATTGCACTACTCTTGTTGAAGGCTGCACTCTGTGTTTATTTCTGGTTATAATTCTGCTAGTAATAGTAGGCTTAAAATACCTGAACTCAATCAGTGGTATGTTGTCTCAGAATTAAAGGAAAATAAAGGAAAGCCTTTCAAACTCTCTTGTTACACTGAAAATATGTATATTTTCATCATCCGGTGGTTTTTATCTACATGTACGAAGTGGGGTCAGTAGTAAAATGGGGTCAGTAGTTTGCATTAGCCATTTGTAGTTTGTTTAACTCTTGCGAGAGTGCCAGATTTTCAAGAATGGGACCTAGATCTCTCTGTTCCAGTAAGGCAGGATAGCAGCAATGATAACAATATACAGGTTATAAACTTACAAATCAGATATAAACTAGTGAACTACTGAAAAAAAAAGGCTATGTATATCTACATATAATGCTACATTACATTTACATATATCAGAGAAGTATGGTATATAGCACTTCTGCGTTAGCGATTTCTTCAATGTCACCCCTCCACTTTTTGCAGTACAATGGCGCCCAATGTGTTAGGATTTAATGCTCTTTTTTTTTATGAAGAAGATAACAGTATTAACAATAGAGTTATACAGTGTATGCAAGCATTTATTAAGTTTGTGTTCAATTCATGTTTAAGACACAGTGGCCAGAGAAGGTGTAGTGTATAGAATAGATGCAAATGCAGCATGAGCTTTTAAAATGTCACAAAAGTAGCACAGTAGACAAGCAGAATGCAAATCAAGACAGTGGATAAATACCTCATGTCCCAATGTTTGGAAAATAATTTTGTCACTCCACATTGTGCCGTAAGTTAAAAAAAGAAATATGAAAATATATGGGTGGAGGAAAAAAAAGTTAGTTTAATAGTAGTCCAATTCTCCAGGAACCCATGCACCTGGTAACACTTGCTATAAACTTCTGAGCAACATGCATGTCTGGTTTTAAGAAGCAGACAGTATAATGCAGTCACCTGGACTTAATATTTCTTATTATTTCTTATTATTTTTTCTTTTGCATTGATTTTTCACTTTTTTTTGTGAAAACTTATGTATGAAAAACGTGACATGTAACAACATTTTTCTCACAGAGTGCAGCTTGGTTGTATTTGACAATATACATAAACTGCATAGTATGCCTTTGTCAATATTTTCTTTTCGCTTGTTAAATGATTGCCCCTGTCCCCTCCCCGGCAGGCATTGGTAGTTTTGTGCCAGTGAGCAAAAACATCCTTTAAGCATATATTACCATGGGCACAAGCATTCGCACCCCGCAGTACTTAAAGCCCCATCCAACCTATTATCCATTAACATCACTAATTTAATTCCATACATTATCTGAGAGCACACCATGTTAATATCAGTCAACAGCATCAGGTGTACAGAAAAATGTTCATTGACTCACAGGTCACATCAGAGCTCTGGGTGTCTTTTGAGATACTGTTGAATAGCATTGCCAGGTTTTTACCCACAACAGTTATTGATATGCTTCCTCAGCAAACAGCTACCCACACTTAGCTATTTTAAACTAAAACTTTAAATCTGCCATATACTGGAAAACTGAATTCACCTTGGCATTGTTGGAAAAGATTTTAGGCAAGAAACTGATATAATATAAGATGAGACAAACACTGTTGTGTGAGACAAAAACTGTATAGTGATTCCAGAATCCGACATTGTTTTATAAGAAACCACACCAAACCATAGATTGTGGGATACATGGGTGCTCAAAAGTCTCAAATTCGAAGTCTGGCAACCCTGGTGGTTGTTGTCTTTATGGAGTTAGCCTTTACAGGATATTCTTTTTTCTTTTTTTTCCAATTTTTTTTTTTAATCATTCATGTGTGTGCTGGGTTATTGTGCATGGCCACTAGTGTGGGTGTGTGAATTTAATGTACTTTAAATAGCATCAGCTTAAGCAGGCTTTGGCATTTTTTGAATGAATTTTGTTACCCACTTGAACCACTGCCATTCATCATATACATTAAACAAAATCCTTTGCAGGAAGCATGATTGATGATTGTTTTTTATATATATATATATAAATCACCATTTCCTCCACAGAGTTTATTCTGAATTGTTACTTTTCTCCTCATCATGATTTTACTCATAATTATTTTAGTTTTGAAGGCATGCTTCACTTGAAGATCAGCTTCGGCTTGAGCCAGCGCCCCCTGTCTGTTCATTACTTCAACTGATGTATTTGAACTTGTCTAACTTTACCACAGAATTCACAGTAATCTACATGACATTAACATCACCTGACTAGTCTTTGGCTAGGTGGCCAAGCAGCACTCCTTTCATAGCCATCATTAACTATTTTAGCAGCTCCATGATACTTTTGCCAGTTTACTGGTTGTCCTTCTTTGGACCGCCTTTGCAAGACACCACCCCATACCAAGAACACCCCAAAATACCTGCGTTTTTGGAGATTAATAGACCCAGTCATTTAAGCATCAGAATGTGGCCAGTGACAACGTTACTCTGATTCTTAAGCTTGCTTGTTTTGTCTTAAGGTTGTTTTTCCTGCTTTCAACACATCTACTTCGAGATCTTACTGTTCACGTTCTGCCTAATATATGCATGGAGATAATGTTACTCACTTCAGCTGTCAGTGATCATAATGTTTAAGTGCTGAATGGTGTACCTGCTTATATAAACTTTTTTGGACACATGGCCCCGATACTCACTGACATTTATATTTAAAACCATAAGAATTGCGCTAGCTAAAGCAAAAGTTCATCAGTGAACACACTACGATCTATAGTATGATGGCTTTTATGCATGATGTTCCAAATATGTTTAAAGTTCACCCTGCATCCACTGTTGTCAATTCAGGCATTCTCTTTGAAAAAGAAACAGCTGTACTCCTCGTGACGTCCGTGTTAACCTGTCAGCAATTTCCACTTGATACCCCAGTGATAAAAGCCCTTTTTAGATGTATCCATAGTAATGAAATATCTCTAGCTGAAACTGTCTATCTGTTTGATAGACTCTGTGCATGCTCAAGCTAGTGAAAATCTCTTGAAGCCGGTTGCCAATTTTAATCGTACCCTCAGAATTTGCATACACAAGTCACCCGTTGGCTACATTACCAATGCCAAAGCTTTAGCAGAAGTACGGCAGGTATTGTAAAGAGTCAAACAATGACCATGATCATTGTAGAAGTACAAGGAGATTAAGAATGCTCTGTGCATCAGTCACTGTTTATATAGAAATCCCTGCTCATAGTGGAATTCTCTCTTCGCTCTGTACAGAGCAGCGTCTGGTATGTTAGCAACACATCTTCATCAGGACCCAGCGTGAACCAGGGCCTTATCAAGTTCTCAACTGTCCCTCAGTAATTTCTGAATGTTTAGCCACAGCCTTCCCTAGTCCATTTGTAACAAATACAGCTTTTGTATTCTCTTTTGCGCCGCCTTCAACTCCATCTGGTCAGCATGAGGATTCACAGAGCTCCGAAGTTGATAAAAACTTATTTACCACTTGATGCTGAGCAGTTCCTTGTGTCTTTATTAAAGGGAACCTGTGGTGAATCTGTATTACTACTTCTTTAAAACGATTAAGTATGACATCAGCAGTTATGTCAGGAAACATCAGTCCCTGCTTCTTGTAAAGTTTGTGCGAGGACTGCCACTCTACTAGGCCTACTACTAATAGGCATGCTCGGTAACATGTTGTCTTCTTCATTGGCTGTTTGTCCTATTTCCTGGGCTGCATACAGCAGGCACCAGTCTAATTGAACACATTTTCAGCCAGTGCTGTGTCGCCAGGGAAAATGGTGCAGCGCAAAGCATACGGCTGCACAGACAACAAGTGAAGAAATTGCAGATAACATAACATTGGCACAAGCCGTACTCGGGAAAACATTCTTTCGGACGCAATTAAGTAGTCTGCGAAGACCACGTTAACATGACCTGCTCTTGGCGTGACCTCCAGGCAGAACTACTTGGCATGAAGCCCAAGCTTTTACCTCTAAAACCAGATGCTATTCTTTCAGAATTCCTTCATAAAAAGTCAAAGGATGACAATGGATGGGAGCAGCGCCTTGCCAAAAGGGCCTTTAGTATGCGCGGACTTTTTTAAAACCTTAAATTACACTAGCTGCTTGTTTACTTGTGCTGGACAACCTGGATAAACGAGTTCGTGTCACTTCTGGGAGAAAATGATTGTTCCGCATTGGTTCAGTCTCACTAGTAAATCTCTAACCTTGGACCTTATAGTGCTCTGTAACTCTTTTGCTTTATAAAGTTTATAAAGTTCATCAGGTAGACAACTCGAAAGCTAACTTGGTTTGACACAGAGAAGAAGTGTGGTGACTTTATTAGCATATAAGTAACTCTATGATTTTATCTGTTTTTTCATTCGTTCACTCATTTTCCGAACTGCTTATTCCCAATTAGGGTCACGGGGAGGCTGGCGCCCATCTCAGCCGACTCTGGGCGAGGGCGGGGTACACCCTGG
>JBCNYG010000022.1:37900748-37911876 GCA_039654305.1 Porochilus rendahli | reverse complement strand
ACACACACACACACACACACACACACACACACACACACAGACTTTAATTCCCGCACAATGATCTGCTCTCTCTCTCTCTCTCTCTCTCTCGCTCTCTCTCTCTCTCTCTCTCTGTCTCTCTCTCTTTTTCTCAAAATTTTCATGTGCTGGGATGTTTCACTCACTATGTGTGGCCCACCCAGATTGTGTGCGTATGTGTGTGTTTTGTCTGTACGTCAGAGAGAAAAAGAGAGAGAGAGAGAGAGTATATTTCTATATTATACTATAACTATACTTGTAATAGCGAGTATACTGAAATATTTCAGTGCCCGCACCAAAGACTGCATGAATAAACACATACTGTTATATATTTTTTGTTTGTTTATTTTTTGGTTTTTGGCATCACAGTGGCTTAGTGCTTAGGATGTCCACCTCTAAGCAAGAAGGTCCTGGGTTCAAGTCCCAATCTAGGCGTGTGCAATTTGCCTGTAGTGGGTGGTTGTGTGAGTGGCCCTGTGATGGACTAGCGAGATGTTCAAGGTTTACCCCACGTTTGACCAGAGACGGCTGAGATGGGCTCCAGCATCCCTAATTGTAAAATTATATCTAACACTAGGAATCTTTCTGTGTAGGACTAAGCATTCAATAAATGAATGAATTATTATTCTTTTTTTAATCATAGCGCTTATATTCTTTGCAAGGGAGACCTTTTTTTCAGCCATCATCTTCAAACATCAGCTTATATATCTAGTTTTTGATTACAATTTTACTGCATCACACTCTCAGGGCCCAGTCTGACACCCATCCAGCACCCGTCTTGTTTAAACAGCAACTACATTTGCAAGAACCTGAACATGTTGGTCATGGGCATGTTGGTCTTTAGATGAGGCGTGGTCAGGTGCATTGTAGGCACATTGCTATCTTACGGCAGCAAAAAGCACCTGCGTGCTTGATGAAAAAAAACATAGTCTGATGTCAGCGGTGCAGTATTTAAGTGTTGTTTTAAGGGCGCATTATGAACACTGTAATATGCACCTTCATTGACTGGTGCACAGTGCACATACACCTTGCTTGTTACACGCAGAGACATGTATGAGCACACAAACATGCAAAATATTGAAAACAATATGATCACACTGTGAAAGATTATTCTTGTGTATGTCAAAATATTTCAAAATAAATATATTTCATAATCGGTGTACCCCACCATGGGCTCCAGCCACCCCGTGACCCTAATTAGGATTAAGCGACTTAGAAAATGAATGAATACATATTTTATAATGGTTATTGAAGTTAGATGGTCACATTTTGAAGAAGTGTTCTTTCCTACTACCTGGCATACCCATCCTTATAAAAGCAGTAGGCCAATGTGCAAGTGCACCTGGGTCTTATAGATCAATAAAACAGGTCTCTCATTCTCATGGGTCATAATCTTGGAGTCTGGCTACTGCAAATTTATATTCTGTATATATTTGTTTTTCATATGCATATTTTTAAAGTCTTCTCTCATGCTTGTCAGTGCTCTCTTTTTGCACGCATATCAAGATCAAGCCTGAGCATGTGCAAGACAAGCCATCACTATACCAGTCAATTGATTTGTCAGGCTCACAAAAGCCTGGCAAATCATTCAAAGCTGAGCAAAACTGAAGAAAGCTACGATAGAAGAATGGGGTACAAGAGTCCAAAATCAAACTTGTTGTATGGTAAGTGCAGCATGCGATATTTAGGTACAGATAGCAAATTTCATTTCATTCACATTGTTTATTTTGCTAGCTATTCATGTCTGTCAATTAGAAATATGTGTATGCCTGAACCAAAAGTATTTGAATCCGTGCCAACTTCTTGGAGGTTTTGCGGTCTGGAACAAGGAGAAATGTCTGGGAACGTTGAAGTAAATGGAGAGTGTACTTCAGAGGGGTGAGAAGGGGGTGGTGTTGAAGTGGTACAAGGGCGAATAAAAGTCACGTTTCACAGGAAATTAAGCAGCTTTTGAGGAATCATGAGTCCTATAATTCCGTGACCAGAACACAATGCCAAGGCTTTCTGCATTAAATTCTGCTTCTACTTTGCATCTTATGGTGATTTACCTGATCAGGCCAAGGCCTTGGCTTGCAAGGACAGCACCGACACTGTTTCAGGGGAGAACTGAAACACTTGATTACACTCTTGATCAATTTTGCCAGTTTATTTATTAATTAATCGATTGATTCTTTAATCTCTTGAGAAAGCATTAAAAAAAAAAAAACTAAACCTCAAAATATGCATCAGTAATTTGTTATGACCTCTGGCATGCAATGTTTTGACAATTGAAGTATTGTAGAAAGTGAAGTGACACTTTTTCTGACAGCCATTACCACCTTGCATAACCATAATCTTAGTTTGGTATAATGAAGAATCCGAAAATTATTATTTTATGAAAGAGAGAGAGAGAGAGAGAGAGAGAGAGAGACTACTCTGAAAATAAGTCTGTTATAGAGAACAGATGGAGCGAAGACAGAGAATAATAAAATAAAAGTTATTCAATCTAACTTTTGATTGACTTCACTGGCGGCGATATCTAGCATGTAATATGATGGGCTTTCGGTGAAGGCCAGTAGGTAAGGCTTTAGTATAAAATATTAGCCTACTTCAGCTTATGTGTGTCATGAAATGCAGTGATGAAATGAAATTTTATTCAACTACATAGCCCAAAGCCAGCCTTGGAGGCTTCAGCAGGTGATGTGTTTAAGTGTGCCATCCTGCCGTGCTCATCCAGTATAGAAACAATCCAATCATGTGCTCTTGTTTATAGGAGTAAAACCTACCCAATAAAGGCTGCTCATTTACCAGTTCATTATCCCATGAGTATCCCAACATTTGACAGTTAAGTGAGATTTTGGTGTCTCCAGAAGAAATTGGGTAAAAATGAATGGAAAATACACATGGGGACAGAACCTTTGTTGCTGGACACGAAGAACACACTGATGTCAGTTACTGTAGCCAATGAAAATAAAATAATTTTACACATTTCTTCTTTTCCCCATCAAATTCATGTGTCTCAACCCTCTAAAATGGCCTGCCTCCAGCAACAGATTTCACTGCTTACTTTCTGACCATTTCAGATTATTATGAATAAATCAACTATGCAGTAAAAATGCACTATAGTAAATGCCTGTAACACACTGACACTAAATGGATACATTTGGTTTTTTTTTTCTTACATTTATTTTATTTATGTCATAAAATACCTGGCCCCAGATAATGTGTCATCTCCATAACAAAAGTTTGATTTGCTATCTAGGATACTAGATACTATCTAAGGATACACTATTGTGTGTGCACATGGTCAAAATTAAAGTTAAAATAGCACCCATTTATCAAAGGTGTATAAACTAAGGTATGCATATTTTTACATTTTATGACATTTCCATGTAAAAGCTGATAATCCCCTCTGTTGCATCTCAGTAAGATTAGGGAGCCCATTATTCGGTATTTTATTAGCCAAAACAATTATATATACTGTTTTATACAGTTGTCATAGAAGGATTAGGCATGTGCATCAATGTGCAGAGGGATGTGCATTCTATACACGTCAAGAAAAGGTCAAAGGTTGTCAACACCATAACAGTCATCTCCGTCACAACATTATCTATTAACCATCAATTTTATTGTCGGTGGTTGTCATTTAAACAGGGTGAAGGCCCAATATGCTCAGTTGTAAATACACTGGGTTTTTACTAACGTTGTGTGTTTACTTGGAGCAATTTTTCTAAAATTACCATTTTGATAAAGGTCTGCAGTTGTGGGCCCACCGTTATTTTGTCATATTTTTAAAAGTGGTTCAGTGTTTGTGTTCATTTCTTTGATTTCTTAAGATAAAGCTGTGTTTTTTATAACATTTCTAGTTTTACAGTTTAAAGTGTTATGTCAGAATTTAGTTAAAAGTGTCTTCAGACTTGGAGGTCATTGGCATCTTTGTTTCACCCTCCTTTGGCAATCATCTTTCATTTAACATACTGAATGTTTCAGGCTATGGGGTCAAATTAGTTTCTTGCTAAGAGAATGCATTTACGTAGACTAACTTTAAAATCTTTATGGAACTTAACAGGGCTACATGACACATTTATTGGTCAAGGTGCTGTGTTACGGAGATGACATGATGATTCCACTCATTTTCACCAAAAAACAATAACAAACAAAACCCAAATAATTAATGAATGTGGACACCAAGTGTATGTTGTGGCTTTTTCATGTACATTTTGAACCAAAATAAGCAATTAAATATTTTGCATTTACTGCCATTTAAATAATCAAATTAGTAGTGTTGATCATCCAGGATGTTAAAGCTTTATAAATTTGAGATTGTGTTTCATTTTGACATATGTAAAGTGTACTTGTTGACACCTTTCTGTTAGCGGCATTCTTCCTGTTTAAGAACATCCTCCTATATTACTGCTGCATTTAGGAACAAAACTTTGCCATAAAAAAATTGCCAGGAAATTAATTATGCTAATCAGCTGGTTAAGCGTCCCATAGGACCTGATCATCCCCCAAGACACCGTCTTCATGTTGAACTTAATCGATGACCTCTACCAGTTACTGCACGTAAAGCACCTACATATGGCCATACCACCTGACTGACTGCCTCACTGGGTAATTTAACAAAAACTTAAGTCGTCAATGATAACAGCCGAGACTACAATTTACTCCTCCCCTACTCGCTCTTCCCTGGCCAGGAGACACTGCAAAAATTGACAGGATTCATGAGACCCCAGGGTATACCCAATGTGGTGATGGGAGCCTGGGAGGAGCATCTCTGTTTTTACCATATCCAATAACACGTTATCCAACAACATGTTAAACACATTACACCAGTGATGAAAAGCACATGTCTGCCAAACAAGGAGCAAAAAAAAAAAGAAAAAAAAGTATATAATCACCCAGCCTAGTTTCAGGAGCTCAAACCCAGTACTCCCCCCTAGCACTGCCTGCATGTTCCTTGCCTGTTTGCAGGGCCTCTTCACTGGGGTGAAGTCACTAGTTCCAGTCAAGTAATACCTGTCTTACTCCTTCCCCACAGGGACTCCAACATATGATCAGGTCCAACTTGACAAGAAACTCCAATAACAGGATAGCCTTGTCTGTTGCAACACAACATAAAACCTCTGCCAAGCATCACATTGCAACAGAAGCCCTCTTAAGTGCCAGTGGCCTGTCATCTGGTTATTAAGGAGGTGACCCGAATGCTGCAGAATGGAGAATCCTATGGAATCATAGAGAAGTACCACTCCCTGGTACAGCCCCATTATTGTCATGCCCAAGCCCAATGAAACAGTCTGACTCTACAATGTGCCATGAATGGATGATCTTGTTGACTGATTAGGGAAAGCCCAAATCACATCAACCTTAAACCTAAAGAAAGGATATTGTTAAGTTCCCCTTTGCTGTTCCTCCAGCTGCCCTCCCCAAAATGTCAAAAATGGCCATTGGCAGTACTGGATTCTCCCTTCTGACCTCCATGGGATGTCATCAACACTTCAGTGTTTAATGGACATTGTCCATATCTGGCTGATGCTGTCATCCATTCCTACATTTAGCATGATCACCTCTCCCATACTGTAGAGGTGATGGGTGAATTCTGATGGCCTGGACTAATGACAAACCTGCAGAGATGCCACCTGGAGCTGACCAAAGCATAGTACCTGGGCTTCTGCATTGGCTGTGGGCTCCTGAAGCCAAAGGAGAAGAAGGTGGAGGCCATCAGACAGTACCCATTGGTCCAAGAAAAAAGTAAGCCTTCTGAGGGCTAGTTGACTATTTCAGTTGTTTTGCATCAGATATGATAACAAAGGGTAAGGCTGAGACAGTGAAAACTGCCTTGACTAGCTCCTTGGTTCTTAGAAACTTTGATTCCAGTGCTCCTTTCAGTTCTGTACTTTGTTGTCACAAGACTTCCAGAGGGAAGAGCACATTACCCTGTACATCTGCTGTAAGTTGACCCCACTGAAAAGCTCTATGCCACCATGGAACTGGAAGCCTCACCATCAAATGGGCAGTGAAGAACTTCAGTACTACTTGTCAGTTCAGCAGTTTACCTTGTTCACAGACCATGCACCACTCACATCTATGTTTAAAAACAAAGATACAAACAACAAAATTATTACATTTCCTTTGCCTCTGCAGGGCTTCTTGTTCCAGGTCAAACACAGAGCAGCGGCCACCCAAGAAAATGCAAAAGCACTTTTGAGCCCTCTGATGTAACACTAGGCTGTAAGGATGATGGATCCATTGTGCAGCCCCGTTTCCATGAAAGTACCATATGGAGGAAAGCCCTCCAATTCATCACCATCACCACTGGTCAGGCCCACTCAGACAGTGCAAGTGTGATGCTTGAGTAAGGAGATGATTAAACACCCCAAGATGAGGTAAAAGCAGGGTACAAAAGGGCATTGCTCCAGAGCACTGTTGAGTAACATTACAATGTGAAATGTAACTAACAGTTTGTCAATTTCTGCACTTAGGGTCCAGAGAAGACAGTCTGCTCCAGGCTTCATGGCAAGTAGAAGACCTGTGACCTCCCTAGGATCAAGCTCCTAATCCCATCAGTGCCCTCTCACCTCAGCTTAAGAGCTACCCTGCACAAGCCTATCAACTGCTTTCCTCAGTCTTGCTTGATCAGTCAGTTTAACTTGATCCATATTTGCCAGGGTGATGAGTGGAAAACTGTGTTTTTGCACCACCATGGGGCATTAAGAATACAATGTGATGCCCTGCAGGATCTCTGCCACCCCTCTGTGTTACAATGTCTGATCAATTGCATTCTTAGGGATCAGCTGGGTAAGCACGTTAGAGTAAACATTAATGACATCCTCATGATTTCACCCACACTTGAATCCAAACAGCAAACCCCTTCAGCCAGCACATATTCTCCCTGCATTGTTTTCTCAATGCCACTCCATTGCACAGAGAAAACAATGCCATGGAATGGGTCTTGGACCGAGAGATTGCCAGCAGGCTGCCTTGCCATGTCCTACAACAATACACTTCCACTCACTGGTCATCCTGGTGCTCTAGCAACCTCATCAAACTAAAATACTGATGAAAATATTGCACACTATGTATCTTTTTGCTTAGATTGTGCATGCTCCTAAGTGCTTTTTACATTGGCCAGCAGCAAGCTGTTACCTCTTGCAGTCCCACAACACTCATGATCACATCTTGCCACTGTTTTTCTGGCTGATCTCCTAAGAGTCCTAAGGCTATTGACCTGTAAATAATCTCATGATTTCTGTACCATGACCCCATGCCCAGCTCGCCCATGGCCTTTGAAATAGCCAAAGGTCTTTTCCTTCATGTGTTTTGAAATTTCAGCATTCCATAAGACATTTTGTGCAATTGTGTAGTCCAGTTCACATCCTGCATGTAGGAATCATTCTTGACAAACTGCGGGCAACTGTGAGCCTCACATCAGGATACCACGCCAAAGCTAGTGTGCAGGTTAAGTGATTGAACCAGGAGATCAGCCACTTTCATAGATGCCCAGACAGATTGGGCTCACTTCCTTCCCTGGGTGGAGTATGCCAAAAAGTCCTTTACGCCATTCCAACACTGGGCTCACTTGATTTCAGTGCGTCCTCAGCTTCCAATTAGCATTGTTCCTGTGGAACGAATCCCCCACAGTCAGACAGCCATGAATGACTGGTTTCAAAAGAGGGAGCATGTGTGGGAACAAACACACCAACACCAAGCAAAAGCCAACAAGCCCCTGATGGCACCTCGTGAAGGGTGAGCAGGAGCATTGATAATAAGCTTCAACTGCACTGTTAGGTTTCACCATCCCTCCGTCATATGCCAACTGTTTACCAACAGTGGTGAGGGGGTGAAGCTGTCCCTTCAGCACCACTGTGACAGAAACAAGGGGAAAGATTTGCATTCAAGGGGAAACAAGGGAAAAGACTTGCATTGAGAAGGGACAACTCTGGACTTTAAAAAGGACTCTATATGATTCTCCAGACACTGGAGTTCATACAGTATGAAAACATAGCTTGAGGAAGGGAGGGTGATTGGAGTGAAAGCAGAATTTTGTGGTGAATCTTCAAAGAACAGTGAACTAGTGCAAGAAAAAGGCCACTGAAGGGATCCCACTTACAGAAAGTATGGCAGGCAGTCATTAGAGTTGGAATCTGCTAGCATAGAGAGAATACAGTGCAGTCCACTTACTCTTAGTCCATTATCCTTACATATCCTCAAAGTGTCTCATGGAGGGTAAGTGGGAGTGCTGATTAAGAGGTCCAACCATGTAAATTTTGTTCCTCTACCACTCGGGCATGGGATTATTTTTTACCAAGAGGGGCATGGGAGTGGAACTGTTCTTTCAGCACCATTGTGCAGCACACTGAGGAACACTTGCATTGATGGAACCTATTTTATGTAGGCCTAACATCTGGGGTCTGGTGTCGTCATTGTTATTAGAGTGTATAGTTTCATCCTGCCAAGACCTAAAGACTAAACGCCTTTAGGACAAAAATAAATAAATAAATAAATAAATAAATAAATAAATAAATATCAGTCTAAAAAGGGATCTCAAAAATTACTGAAATTAATTATTCCACTGTGGGAAAAATCATTTTACAGGTGATTTTTGTCCAGCAATGGCCATCCAAGCATATTCATCCCAACAACTTAAACCATTTCATTACTGAAAAAGACTCCAAGGTGCTAAATATGTCATCACAGGATCTAAAATTAACCCTTGCAACTGTTCTGAAAGTGCACTCATCTAGAGTGAGAAAGACAAATTCGGAGACAAATTTGACCTTTATAGGAGGGATGCTGGGGAAAAAGGCTTTGCTACCTGTAAATAACATTATAACAAGATTGTAGTTTGCATATGACCATACAGGCAAAGACCAGGGCATTTGGAGTAAGGCTTTCTGGGCAGATGAATCAAACATGGAGTGATGTGGCTAAAGTCACAATACACATGTGAATTGGAGAAGCCTCTTATACCATATATAAAGTATGGTGGTAGAAATGTTATGGTTTGGTGTTGCTTAGTCTGAAACATCTTGCAACTGAAGGAAAAGTGATGAAAAATTTCAGCAAGCATTTGACACAGAGCAGTACTACTGAGAGCAATAAGGTCCTTTTGTGCACAATCTAAATGCCACATGATCTCAGAACAAATACATATGTTCTGAAAGGCTTCAAAGTCTGTAACACCAATAATCAAGAGGCATTAACAAGCACGCAACTCTATTAAGACTACAGAGCTCTTTAAACAGGTTGGGAACACCAAAAGTTAGCAGAGGGAGTGGCCATCCCGAAATACATTTTGAAGGCTGAAGTATGTTAACACTTGCCTTTATGTCAGTTTTTAACACCTGTACTAATAACAAGAAGAGTATAATGATGTACGAACGAATGTGTAAAGTATTAATGACTTAATTTTGAGAGTTTTAGATTGAATTGACATTTGAGTATATGGACAGTATCTTAGGAAAATATTTAGTTATTTACACAATGCTAGGCTTATTGGATGCTTTCTTCCATGCAGCTGTGTCTTCCTCTCCTCTTCCTCCTCGGGTAGTGGACAATATGATGGAGATAAAGTGGTGATAAATATATAGAAATAAATTTAATTCCAGATTTTATTTAGAAGCAGCTTATTATTATTGAAGTAGGTGTTTATGAAACAATTATTCACTCCTAGTTCAAAATACCACTGTTGAATTTAAGCATTGTGATAATGTGGCTCTAATGTATGACACAGCCTAAACTTAAACATGTGAAGGACATCAATAATTATAATCCTTCTTATACTACATTTTCAGTTCACCACCACACCGTCTGTGTTGCCAGTGCTCCATTTTTCCAGAATATGGTTCAGAACATGATGCAGAGTTTGCATACAGGTGTGCACATTCTCCCATCAAGTTTTTTTGTTGTTATTGGGTTTTTTTGGGGTTTTTTTTTTGTTTGGATTTCAACCTTTAAGTGGGAAGTGATGTATGCCCCTTTTAGACCCTGTTTTGTACGTATGCCATGTTTATAAATGATGCCCCTGGGTTTTATGTAAATGTGGCCAGTAAAAACAAAAGGCATGTTTAGAGTTTGCCAAAAAGCATGTGGGAGACTCGCCAAATGTATGGAAGAAGATCCTTTGGTCACATGAGAGTAAAATTTAACTTTCTGCCCATCAAGGAAAACCTGTCTGGCACAAATCCAACACCTCTCATTAACCCAAGACCACCATCCACACAGTGAAGTATGATGGTGATTGTATCATGCTGGGGGAATGTTTTTCTTCAGCAGGGACTGGGAAACTGGTGAGAATTGGGAAAATGATGAATGGTGCTGAATGCAGGCAAATTCTTGAGGAAGAGAAATTCTTAAAAGAGTTGGAGCAGTTTTGCTTCAAAGAATGTAAAAAAAATCTCAGTCAAATTTTGTCCTATCAAAAAAGGATATTCATCATTTATAAGCTATTTGGAAATGATAAACATAAAATCTCATTTAGAAAAATTAAACCAGGTTAATGATTCGATGCTGGTTGGTTGGTTAAAATTTGGATTTTTGGGATGATGCAATTTTTGGAGCCTCGGACTCACAATGTTGTCCGTGAAAGAGTCTAAATATGTTTGATAAGCTTAAAATTGTCAAATTTGCTAAACTAAAGACAAAACAAAACAAAAAAAACATTTTTTGGGCCATGGAGTAATATATTAGAACAACAAAATAGCTCAAGGATTTGTCTGAATTGTGTAGAGAATATTTGAACAAGGAAGAGCATCTGGAATATTGGAACTGGATGAACTGGCCAAGCCAGAGCCCAGATTCAAATGTACTTGAGCAAAGAAGAAATATGCAAATTAATCACACAGAGTTTTTCTCCAAAGACATTTTCTGGAAACTGTTACAAACAATCTGGAGGACAGTGCCTACAGAAAATGTGGGAAAACAATGCCACTAAGAATGCTTGCTGTTATAAAAACTAAAGGAGACAATACTAAATAGTAAGCTCACTTGTTTATTAAATATTATATTACATATATAATATTGGATATATAATATAAAATTACATATAATATTATCTGCGATGGCCTGGCGAGCTGTCCAGGGTGTACCCCGCCCTCGTCCAGAGTCGGCTGAGATGGGCGCCAGCCTCCCC
>JBCNYG010000022.1:37866672-37881427 GCA_039654305.1 Porochilus rendahli | reverse complement strand
GAGAGAGAGAGAGGGAGAGAGAGAGAGAGAGAGAGAGAGAGAGAGAGAGAGAGAGAGAGAGAGAGAGAGAGAGAGAACAGTGTCCCAAACAGCTGTGTAAGAGGCAAAGATAGCAACAGCCTTGAGGTGGTCCCTTTGTCCTCTCTTTACATATTACCCAGCACCATCTGCTGGCTACATCTAAAACTTCAGGTTAGACAAGAATGCAGTGGTCCAGGCATTCCGTTTTTGGAATTTTCCATCTTTAATAGGCCCGCTTATTACTCAGTTATTATTTCTGGACAAAATATGACAGACAGCAATGAGACAAATAATAAACAGAAATAATGAAAAAGCATTCTCTTATATGGGTCTTTCTGAACATTTCCTAATTTATCCTAGTACAAGTATAGAGCAATGTTTAAAACGTTCCAATTAATGTTCACTTAATGTGAGTTCTTTGTGTACGGAACCCAATTTTGAGTTTCACTGCACTGAGCTTAACCTCCAGTTTTTGCAATAAACACTCCTTGACATACATCATGTATAACCCATTTTGGAGCACTCCTTCTAGCCGCTTGTGTTTCTTTCTATTTATTTCATTTCATTTCAGTTTCTGAACCACCTAATCCTAATTAGGGTCGTGGGGAGGCTGGCGCCCATCTTAGAGCTGTTCAGCTCCCTTTCTAGGTATCTCTTCTAAAATATACAATGCATTTGCATAACTCCCTGCACTGTTTGATAGTTAACGTGTTCTGTACTGTTGCTCAGTAACACCACTAACCTTTCAGTTGCAATGACATGTCTTGTAAGCATGTCACTGATGTAAAATTGCAATATCTAACAATATAACAACTAAAGCAAGTTTAGTTCTATTTATCCCAGTTCACCCCACCAGGTTTGGGGGTCTGTTAGTGTTATCCACTCAGAGTATTTCCCATCCTGACTGTAAAAAAAAGGGAAAAAAGGGAGGGGGAAGGTTGTTTTAACACACAAAAAAGGAACATGTTTGATCGTTCCACAGAGTTGGGGTTTTCCCTTAAGTTGAACTCTTTGAAAGGTTCCTCATAACCAAATGCAAGATAATACAAGTTCTTAAATAAATGCCTCATACACATAGTAGCTCCTTAAGCATCAAATGAGACAAAATTGAAACCTCTGGCAACAAGCAAGAGGTGATGACCATGGGTCCATGGTCCATGAGTTGGCGACCAAAAACCTTTTTTCATTCAAACTTGCATCACATGTAGGTTGTGCTACAGTACTACGGGGGATTGGATGGCAGCCATCTAGTGGTTTGACCAACAGTTTATAAACAGATTAAACATAAAGACCAACAGACTGGAGCCGGGCAGCCGCATAAGCAAGCTGCAAGCTGCAGTGTAATGTGTGTTCTGACACCATTCTATCATAGCAAGCATTAGCAGTTTCAGCAGTCTGTCCCACAGTAGCTCTTCACTTCACTCCTATACGCATCAGTGAACTTTGGGCTTCCATGACACGCTTGCAAGTTCACTGGCTGTCTTTCCTTGGACCATCTTTGGTAGGTACTACTTACCACTGCATACAAGGAACACCCAACAAGACCTACGTTTTGGGGATAAATATATCCAGTCCATATTGCCCCCACAATCTGGCCCTTGTCAAAGTTATTCAGACCCTTATGCTTGCTCCTTTTTCCTGCTTTTAAGACATTGAAAAAACTTGAAGAATTGACTTTCCATTTTCTGTCTAATACATCTCACTTTGTGGTAAATGCCGTTATACTGAGATAATCAATGTTGTTACCTTCACCCTTTAGTGGTCATAACGTTGGTAATGTTATGGCTAATCGGTGTATGTCACAGAGGAAAAATATATGTAACCTCACTTACATAAACGAGTCCAATTATCTGGAATCTGTATTCCTAAAATAAAAGCACATATATACATACATACACACATGATTTCTGTAAAGTAGTCGCACCCTTAAAGTATAAGACTCAAGACTCTTGCCCATGTTTCACGTCTCACTGGAAGGGGTGCAGAGAAGAATGTGTGTACCTTCTTTATTCACTTGGCACTCGAAGGCTATTTGCCAGAGGGAATTAAAAGCATAGTGTCTGTCCTTGCATGCTCTGATTGTTCTGGGAACAGAAAAGAAAAGGGGCAAAAGTCTATGTGCCTACATTAAAGGGCCGCCCCCTGGCAGAGCCCGTAGAGGAGATGCACTCCCACCTGCTTAATTTGGTTGTTTGGCTGTTTTCAGAGCTCAGCATGAGTGAGTCCAAACCATGGGTGCTAAATAAAAGTGAACAAAAATGGAAATTAAGTAAGTAAATTTATTTATATAGCACCTTTCACAGATAAAAATCACAAAGTGCGAGTAAAAATAGACATAGATAAATACAACAAACAAAGTTAAACAATTCATAACAAATAATAGTGCATTTAACTAAAAGCTTGTCTAAATAACAGTGTCTTCAGCTGCTTTTTAAAAGAATCAACAAAGTTGGCCACATGAACAGACAGGGGCAGGGTGTTCCACAGTCTAGGGGCTACTGCTTAAAAGGACAGGTTACCTCGAGTTTTAAACTGCTTCTTAGGGACCTTCAGGAGGTTTTGGCCTGAGGACCGGAGGTTGCGGCCCGTGGTATAAGGAATCAACATTTCGGAGCTGTATTTAGGGGCCTGTCTATTAAAAGCTCTAAATTTTAAAATTAATTCTAAATTTGACAGCTAGCCAATGTAAAGAGGATAAAACTGGTGTGATGTGTGCCCTTCTGTTGGTTCCTGTTAAAAGCCTTGCTGCAGCGGTCTGGACCAACTGGAGACGAGTGACTGCAGATCTTTTAAAACAAGTAAAAAGAGAGTTACAATAATCGAAACAAGAAGAAATAAAAGCATGTGTAATCATCTCTAGGTCAGATTTGGATAGAATTGCACTTCATTTAGAAATATTTATCAAATTTTTAAAAAAAAAATTTTTTATCAAAAAAAAAAGCAATTTTTACCAAAAGATTAGAATGGTTGTCCAGAGACATAGACTGGTCGAACAAAACACTGAGGTTTCTGAGACTTGGCTGGAAGAAGGAGCCCAGAGAACCAAGGTGTTGTTGAATCAATGGAACTTTCTGTTCGGGAGCAGTGATCAGAAATTTAGTCTTATACCATCATATACAACAATTCAAAAAACGCTATAAAGTGTTAAATATTCAATACTTGTATAATATAAAGTAAAAATGAAATATAAAGTCTTTTATAACAAAAAGCTTTCTAATAATAGAGAGCCCCTTCACTTGTAATGAATCAGTAAGATTTCCACTTATGAGAACCTTATGGCTTTGATTCTAATATGGTTAAAGTATTTTGCATCTACTAATGTGGTGATAAATATTCTGGTTTCTCTTAGCATGAATGAATCTCCCCAAGAAACACATTGTATTATCACATGGTTTAAGGTGTTTTCTTTTTAAGCTTGCTCTCCTTCTCCCCCTCTGCTGAACACTTGCCAATGAAGGACAGCCAATTTATCAGATGATGGTTTACCTTGTCTCTCCCCCACGTTGCTAGCTTTTGGCTGCTAGAGAGCATGATCATTATTTAAAATTTAAGACAGGGAGGCCAAAGCATATCAGGTGTCTGGCCAGGAAAGTTGAAAATAAATAAATAAATAAATAAATAAATAATTGTGAGGTCACATAAACTGACTAAAGTAGTACAGACTATGAAATTTGATCTCTGTTTTCAGTCTCTTTGACATGGTTTGACTTAGGCAGCATACTAGTGTGTCCTGGCCTTGTTTTGTATTTTGTAATGTGGATTCAGAGCCGTGTCAGTCAGCTGTATCTGCCCGGCCAAAATAAAAGTTGCACACTCAATTTAATTGAAGTGCATTCAGCATGTAATCTCCATGGCATGGTTGCTCCAGTTGGTCAGGTCGAGGCTCAGCAACAATAATGTGGCAATAAAATGAAGTCAGCTGATTACCTGAATATAGTGAATATGCAGGTTATCACATCAATGGACTTTTCTTCCCTGATGGCACAAATATAAAATGGGGACACAAGTAATGAAAGAGTGGTCATTTTCACACATATATTGGCACCCCAGAGTCCTGACTTTATCCCTAGTGAAAGTTTTCGGGATGTGCTGGAGAAGACTTTATGAAGTGGTTAAATTTTTCCATCATCAATTCAAGTCATCGGTGAGAAATGAACCCAATACTGGATGGAAATAAATGTTATATTGCTTAAGTTTATTGAAACAGTGGCATGACGATTATGTGCTGTAAGCAAGTCTAAACGCAGAACAACAACATTTTCATGTGTGCGGCTTTTTTTTTTCTAGTTTTGGCCGGGCAGTGTATTCACCTACAGCAAATCTCATTTTGTGAAAATGTAACAGACTTACATAGCATAGCATGAGCAGAAGTGCGGCTACATGGTATTCATTGTGACTGCATGATAGGGAGAGTGATATAACAAATTTATATTAAGTAACTTTTCAGACATTATATGGCCAAAAATTTTGTGTAAATTCATAACAAATATTCAACATCAATGGGAATTTTATGTGGTTAAGACAGGTGAACAGAGTGATACAGATAGTGAAACTTCCATGTAGACCTGTGCAAAAAGCCGTTATACATTCAATGATGAAAGAAAAACCTTTATCATTTTATTGCATCATTTTTCATCATTCTGTCCATTTCTTTGGAATTCAGAGGCGCAACAGCACTCAGATATCTGCGTGGTGGTCTGAATGACAGGCTGCTAGTTATTCTGACTTGATCAGGGTCTCTTGTCCCTCCACCTTCACCCTGTGACCTTGACATGGATGTACTGATAGGTAATGTTTAGAATCAACCTAGTTATTAGCTACAGATTAGATATATTATTTTAGACACTTTTTTAATTATACAATGGTAGGCTCACACACACACACACACACACACACACAGAGGTCGCCTTTTTTCCTCAGCTGCATAACAAGTAAACACATTGTGCATGAAATTGTTATCATTAAGGACACCTTTGAAAAAATAAGCAACTATTGAAGGAGTAGTATGATATGGAGAATCATTCTGTCGAAAAGGAAAACAACCAGCAAACAAGTCATGCAATAATCTTTTAACTTATAATGGCAATGACGCAACAAGATGATAAAATAAAACCAAGATCTGACATTCACATACACCAGAAAAACATCAGCTCTTTTAATATTAACCAAGGACATTGCCGCGTAGTCATATGCAAATTACTGTCACGTACACATGAATCACGAATACGTTTCACAGTGCACTGTCGCCTCCCTGCGTGTGAATTTGTTTGGTTGTTTTTGTCTATTTATTATGTTTCACATTTGTAATATCAATATGGTGTTTTGACGTGGAAAGATGTATATGATGTATACAAAAAAAAATTTACTCATGGTCGAGAGATTTTCGGTTGAATCTCTTGACAATCACCTGTCTATATTATGGATAATCATTATACCATGTCTATATTATATATAAGGAATGATCTAAAGCATGCATGCTATTACTATATTATATGTCATTTTATTAATGTGAAATAAATAAGTGATTTACTGTGATAGATGCACTGTCTGTGGCATGATGACAGAGAAGTGAGGCCGTCGATCAGGAGTACTCAGTGGACCTTGGTGAGACTGAGACCTAACTTATGTTTCAAATAAGCCAGCAATAAGGAATCAGGATAAATCTTGCAAATTTTACAAACATACTAGCCATGTATTCTATTACTGTATTATATAATTAATACTGTTAGCGTATATCAACCTACAGTAGGAACACTGGGTGTTGTGTGAGGCTACGGGTGAAGAATGCGGAATGAATGACAGTGAGATTGAAAACATAACAAGGTTTCGAGTAAGTCTGCCATAAGGAATCATATTAAATGTGTATTACAGCATATTACCATATTAAATAAAGGATCATATTGAATATGTAAAAGAATCATATTGCAGTGATGCTGTATGGAGATGGCCAATGATGTTACAGGTCAAGAGTGTGGTGAGGCTTTGCACTGGGTGCACTGGTAGGTGGAGGAGCTATAATGTTGGCTGAATGGTGCTTATGCACTGGTAGGTGGAGGAACGGTGCTGTTAATGGGTGCTGGTAGATAGAAGGGCAGTGAGTGCTGGCTGGTTGGTTGAATGTAGAGAAGCACTTCTCTTGGCACTGGGTGCTGGTAGATGGAAGACCAGTGATGGCTGAGTGCTGGTAGGTAGAGGAGCACTGATGTAAACTGTCAACTCGCAGGTGGAGGAGCAGTGTTGAGAGCTAAGTGCGGAACGTTCGCTAGGTGCTAGTAGGTGGAAAAGCAGAGGTGCTTTAGCAACAACTAGCGGAATTCTTGTTTTTCAAACTTTTTGTTGCGCTCCACAGCATGAGGGAAGCCTGCAAGAAAGTGCCTGCCCTTCTTTCTCCAAGACACCTACTGCATTGAGGAGCTCCATGAGGGAGGAAGCAATCTTGGCCTTAAATAATTTCTCAAATTGGTGAATGAAACCATTGGATTCTTGACAGCTCGCCAGGCCACTGCTTTGCTGGTACATGTATAGAGAGTTGACATTATATATCTCACTTGGTGCCATGCAAAAGGTCAGTGAATGAATGTGTTCACTCCACCAGTCATTAAATTCTTTTACTTTATTACATAGCCCTAAATTGCCCCAGTCTCAGTTTCTTTTTTTTTTTAATTAGTTGCAGGCCAAGATTGCAGGACAAGTTGACCAGATAAAACATGGAATATCTTGGGTTCATATTGTTTGCAATAAAAAACAATTTTAAATACTTTTCCATTAGCATTTTCCATACCATCCCAACCTTTTTTTTTTAATTTTAGGCACTGAGTAACCTTCATTTCATGTTCCATTACAAAATAAAACAGGTGTGTTATTCCGTAGTATAAAAGCACCGATGAGAGATTTGCACATCTTACCAGACTCTAGGTACAATACTATAAAGTTTCTGCATTTGGCTTTAATCCCTGGTTTCCTTCACACTGACAACAATCATGGCTTTTCGATTTCTCGGCCACTGCTGCCATTAATACAAAGACCTAAATGTTGATGAGGCCATCTACTGGCTGAGTAGTATCAGTACATTGAGAAATAGCAGGTGTACAGCTGGCTGACCGTCTTGGAGCAGTGACAATAAACAGTAAAGCCCTGTATTCATGCTTGAAAACTAATTAAGTCTGCTAATTTGAACAAGTTGAGCATTGTAGTGCTGTAGTTTCTGATTCATAGATTGGGTAATCCACTTTTGACAAGCATGGGCATCAATATTTTTGCCCCATCTCTTGGATAAGTGAAAGTTCTTATACTGGGGATTATGCTGGCAGATAAAATGATGTTACGACCGTACAGTGTTTTACCGGTCTGTGCTACGACAGTGAAGTTTGTTAGATACATGTTCTCTGAGTAGTGTCAATACAGGCCATGCCCTCATTTGCATATTTCTTAAGAAAACTTGTGCAAAGTTTGAATTAATAAAAAACATAAATAAAAATAATCTGTTATATATATCTTTATATATGTTTACACCTACATTGGCTGTGAGTAGGGACTGGAATGAACCATTGAAATGGGAAAATTGGTCACTATTGGCCAAATACTATTGCCACTGCAGGATTAGAAGCCTATGGCCTTGTTCTTTTCTTCTGAGGTAGGTCTGCTATACATCTTACCTTTGTTTCTTTTCATGTCATTCATTGGAATTGGACTGCTCACATTTTTTTTCCTGTTTTACTGAAATGTGAGCAGTCCAATTCCAATGTCGATTTTCCGTAAGACAGTGCTCGATACAGTAAAGTAGAGCTAAATATGTGGTATAAGGAAAAAAATGACTACAGTGTGCTCCCTACAGACCTGTTTCGTGGTTGCCCACTCATCAGGGATGTGTATATATGTATGTGTGTGTGTGTGTGTGTGTGTGTGTGTGTGTGTGTGTGTGTGTGAATATAAAATTTGTAATAATAAAATTTGTATTATTATATATTATATGTATACTTAAATGTTTTTAATCTATATGAACTAGGTTTAAATCTGCTATATAACATCAGACATGTTGGATATTGCCCAAGTTCCTGATTCCTCAAAATTTCAAGTTAAATGACCGGCCCATTGCACTCTCATCACAACTTGAGACTGCAGAAAATGTTTTATGGGAACAGAGGATAGCAGCAAAAACAAGCCTGCTGAGGGAACAATTGTTTATAACAGCTGCTATAACATACAGTATTATATACAATATACAATATATATATACATATATAGGAAGACTGGCATAATGGCATTCAACACTGGAAAGCACACAAATGTAACTGCTTAAGACATGTAAACACACACATTTCTCCTCTGTCAAGGTAACTCATGTTGACAGCTTTAATACCAAATTAGCAAGTCATGAAACGGATGTTAATTAGCATTCCTAGTTGATGTCAGTCAATACAACAACATGATTAAAAACAAATAAATAAAAAAATAGTAAGATACCTTATATTTCTTCTTTCCATTACTTTCAGGAAATTTAGTTGATGTGTTGATGTGTAGTCCGCAAATTTCATTCATTCATCCATTCAAACCACTTCCTACTAGGGTCGCAGGAAACCTGGAGCCAATCTCAGCTGATTTTGGGTGAAGGAGGGGTACACTCTCAAACGCTTAACACTCACACCTTGGGGCGATTTGGAACTGCCATTAGCCTAACGTGCATGCCTTTGTACTGTGGGTGGAAAGCTAAGAAAACCCAAACAAACACGGGGACAACATGCAAACTCCAAACAGAAATGCCCTCACCAGGCCAGGAACTTGACCCCAGGACCTTCCTGCAGTTAGGGCAATCTGCTGACCCCTACATCATCGTGTTGCCAGCATAACACTTTAAATAAAAACAAAATAAGGGATATGTTTTATTATAGGTTTTAGTTTGAGTTTATTTTGCTGAAATATGTCACACAAATATCCTTTTTATGAAGTACATCTCCTTTATAAAGAAATGTTCTTTAGCCTCGCTTTACGAATTTTCTTTAACGCCACTAGAACATCCAAACACACACTGTCCAGACAACCAAAAAAGGAAAGAAAAAAAAAAGGAAAAAAGTTGTACACACAAATATTTTGTTGTCCTGTCTTAAGCCTTGCTTTCTCTCCGATGTCTTGAACTGTGCGGGAAACACTGAACCACTCCATAAAGTCTTCTCCAGCACATCCTGAAAACTTCCAACAGGGTTAAGGTCAGGACTCTGGGCTTCCGCGTGCTCCCTGAACCTCTCAGTGCTTGAGTCCCCATTTTATATCTGTGCCATCAGGGAAGAAAAAGTCCATTGACGTGATAACCTGCTCATTCACTACATTCAGGTCATCAGCTGACTTCATTTTAATGCCACATTTATGTTGCTGAGCCTCGACCTGACCAACTGGAGCAACTATGCCATGATTACATGCTGTGATCAAGGCTAAATGCACCCCATGAAAATATTAAAGTGCACGACTCATGTTATATCATAATTATTATTACTATTATTATTGGCTGGAAGGTGTACAAAGACCAGTACAAACACTGAGAGTCTGAGCTGAATGTTGCATCTGAACTACTCCATATTGAATCTCCTCGATAAGTGGCATCTAAAGCCTAGTAATTCACGGTGAAGTTTTCCTCGAGTGTACTTCTGGGTGGATGTCTGTAACTTTAAGTGTTGATTGTGTGCTCGGGGCCCACGTTGGTCTCTCACCATGTCTGACACCACATCACAACACCGCGCTTTTCCACGTGCTGCCCGCCGTGTAATTAGAAGCTGAAGTCAGATTACAGCTTTACACCGAGGAGCGGTTCTCGCACGCTGTGCGCGCCACCACCGAACATGCCCACTCCCGTTACCCGGAAGTAAGCAGAATTCCCAAAGATGGCGGAGCAAGGTCCAATGGCGATAGCTATGCGGCTAAGAAATCAACTACAGAACGTTTATAAACTTGATCCTTTAAGAAACGAGGTGAGTAACGCCGACTCATCGAGGCACGGGGCAGCCGCTCGTGCAGGGAATTAAGCGAGTGCTCGTGATACGACATAAATAGGGCTCGTGCGGCTCGCGCACTCGTCCGGACTGCGGGGAAGCGACGCGGACTGCGCGAGCATGCAGCGGCTTTGCGCAGGCGTGAGTGAGGATGATTCGAGTGTGCTGTTGTTCGCCGTGGCAAGGCTTTTTCTTTTTTTTCTTCTTTTTCTTTCTTTTTTGTTGTTGTAGGCTTTGTTTTCTCGGGGGTCCTGGATTTGTTTCACGCTTTGAGTGTCGTAAATTGTGATTAAGTCGAAAAAGCTGCCCGTATCACGCCTGGATTTGTGTGTGAGAGGTCGAGAGAGCGGGTCCATCCTCGCGACGGGCGAAGATTGTTAGCTGGTTAGCACGACCGAACAAGTGCATCCATGGGCGTCAAAGCCGCCTCCGCCTCCTCCTGCTCCTCGTGTGTTGGTTTTATAAGTGTATTCCGACTGTGGAGTGAACACTGCAGCGGTATATCACTCGTGTTATCCTGTTAAGATGCTTCTGTAGCTCTGCACTCCGACCGCGGAGCTTCTTCGCGCTGTAGCTTCGCCGGCGGACGCTTCACTCCGACCGCGGAGGCTGCGCGAGCTTCACGCTGTTCAAAACCACGCGACGAGTCTCGCCTTTGCTTCCACCGTGCCGCGTGCAGCGACTCTTTCCTTATCCGCGCCGGGCTAAACTCGGGTGCACGGCTACGTTTTGATGCCGGGAGTGTGTCAGATTTTGGTTAGTCATACTTTTGTTGTTGTTGTTGTTGTTGTTGTGCAGTTCTCGAATGGCCCGCGCTCCACGTGGAAATGTGTTTCCTTTGCTCTTAAGTCCATGGTGATGTCTTTCTTTTATTTATTTATTTATTTAGCTGTGTCTTCAGGGGGGAATCACTAACCGTACTCAAAAAGTAGCTCCATTTGCATATGAATGAAATCCTTATTTCGAATCGTACCACGTGTTTTATTTAGGACGAATCTTTCTAAAGAACACACTTGACGTTTTTTTTTATTATTCTCTTTTCTTTTCGTTTCTCTCACGAACGCAGAAGCTGTAGTATAGTAGAATATTCAGGAAACGGGGCCGCGTGTTGCTACGCAACGCACAGACTGACATCCCATAGTATGTGATTGGTGTCACTGTAATGAACACAGTGGGAGGGACAGAGTGGCGTGTCCCAATGCTACTGTATTCAGCATACAAGGTGTGGTGGCAACACGTTTAAGTAAGAAAAACTTTCATTTCATTTACTTTCCCTTTTCTGGTGGGGATCAGAGCAGTGCAGCAGGTCTTCTCCTATCCTGGGTTTACACTGTCTACGATCTCCGCGGTTCGCAAAAGCATGGCACGCCACAATTTACGAGCACACCTGGAGTACAGTTAAGGTGTAAAAGGAGGCAGGGTGCATCCAAGAGCTGAGACGTGAAGTTAATCAAGATCCCCTACTACAATTCCCATGTTCTGTCACGATTGGAGTCAAAGCGTAATCGTCAAGGCGACATAATTTTACAGGCAGGACTTTTGCCACGATCAGAGTGATCATCACGATTCCACCAAGTTCCCTCAACGTCATGACGCTTCGATCCAATGGCCCCCCCACGCTGATCATAATTCTCTCAAATTCTGGAGATCGCAGACATTGTGCCCCAGTGTAAATCCAGGGTTATTTGTCACAGGACTTCTGTCGTTTGCTTTACTTCTGGAACGGTCTCAGAACAAGTTCCCTTTGAGTGCAGACGTGTTTCATCGTTGGTTTTCCACTGCATGTTTCATAGCAATTTTTTGTTCTTCTAAGATCGTACTGAACAATGTCTTGCCCTTTGTGGTCATGTGTCTTCAAAAAATTCGTTTGTTCCAAAAATTCAGCACAAATTTGCGTCCAGTTTTCTTTTTTTAATTAACCCCCAGGATATTATAGGTGTCGGGGGACCTTCTGTAATCATTTCAATTCTGGGCCAGAACTTGATAGAGAGTTCTTCATCAAACTTGGCACTTGCATCAGTTAGGCAGTGTAGTGGAGCCTTTTGATATTTTGGACCTACTATAATTTAAATTGGGTTTTCATGGCAATCAATATTAGCATGTAAAAATAGGCGTTGTGTTCATTTCCAGGCCAGAATTGGAGAACCGTTTGTGACGACCTTACCACCCCCCACATAGTCATCGATATGGCTGTCCGTCTGTAATCATCTCAGTTCCTGGCCAGAACCGTTTGAGGTTTCTTCATCACACTTGGCACTTACTTCTACTCGGCAGTGTGGTGGTGCTTTTTAATATTGCGGGATTTCTGCTGTGTGGAGGCTGGGGGATGTCATCTCCTGATGACACTTTTTGATCTTTGGGAAAACCTTTACTCAAACAGTATGTTGTCATGTTCAGATTTTTGTGCTAATTTTTCCTTTAGAAAAGTCTCTATATTGATGATTGATAGAGACCTTTCCTGCTGCCATAGTGATGCTGAGTCGTCTATCAGTTCAAATGATTTGTTCACTGATTTATATACTTTTTTTCATGCTTTTATTGCCCATTGACTGTAAAGTGAGGTAATGTCTGTTGGGCTTTTACACCTGCGCCTACTGTCTGATCAGGTTGGAGCTTAACCCCAGTTTCCACAGCATGAAGCACCTAGGGCTCAACTCCTCCTAGGTGGGGCGCTAGTTCATCACAGGTTACCTTCCCAGTATTTTTACTGGCACTCATTTATACTGCTGGGTGAACAAAGGCACACTTGTAGTTAAGACCTTGCCCAGGGGTCTTAGCACACTGGGGGAATGAACCCACAGACCTCTTGATCATGAGCCCACCACCCTAACCATTACACCACCGGCCCTATTGGTCAATGTAATCCATCTTGTGTACCAAATTGCATATTTATTAGCCCCACCACATAAGCAGTCTTAACATTGCTCATCTGATCAGTTGCGTGAAAATAACTTATGTAGAAATTCTGTAGAATTTCTTCTAAATGCTTGTAAATACGTCCAAGAAGAGATTTTAAAAGCAAGATCGGAGACGTGTGTTGATGGGACAAGGCACATTTGCCAGCACTCTTTAAGTGTAGAAGAGTAGAGGGGGAATCTTCCCCGACAGCATGTTAATTTCTGAGCTCTGTTTTCTTATTGTCTCATTAAACAGGAAGAAGTGAAGATAAAAATCAAGGACCTGAATGAGCACATTGTGTGTTACCTGTGTGCAGGATATTTCATCGATGCTACAACTATTACTGAGTGTCTTCACACCTGTAAGTTTCATGCACGCCTGGTGGGACAACACTTAAACCTTTTAACTTGGTAAATGAACAAATATTGTGATATCAGGAAATGCCTAATATTTTTGAACATGTTCCATCAGCTCTTTAGAGTCTTGCTTGAGGAACTGTTGCAATCAGGTCCCTATCGCTATACCACTTTTCTGACAGTAGTGCATGTTCGTGCTGGCTATTGACAGGGGAATCATCTTATCACAGGATACCCACTTTTCTTCTTTGCTCACGCACGCATACGCAATTCATTTCAGAAATGTTTGCTGATTAGCTGATGAATTGAATCTGGTGTTTTGGTAGCAGGGGTAACACTAAAATAAGCAGGTTCCGGGTACTCCAGGATGACAGTCGAGAACCTATGCCTTGTTGAATATACAGAGGATCGCAAATGTTGTCTATTGGGTTGAGAGTTACAGAAGCAGGCCAGATCTTGCAGGTCAACTGTCCCGCCAGTTTTTTCATCGGTCCTAGTATTGGTAGCACATTCTGCTTCGTTGGGTGTTGTCATAAAGAGCATAACAAGAAAACATCACTTCAATATCTCCCACAGCTCAGACTTTACGTCCTGCTCCTGCATGGCTATTTATGTTCTTTCACAGAGGCAGAGAACATACAGGGCAGGGAAATACATACACTGCCAAGCAAAAGCAAAGTGCTGTTTGGGATTAAATAAGCAATAATAAGTTAATGTTTTTAATCTGGCAACACTTCTTGTAACCCTAACTGATACATTGAAAAGCTTGTTATTTTTTTTACAATTATGTTGCCAGATGTGTCCCCTTTTTTTAGAAAAGATGTTTGCAGAATGATTACATTATAGATCTTCATCAAACAAGAAAAAAAAAAACAACTAACGAAATTGCCTACTTTAGTGGAGTTGGGTTACAGTTCATCCAACACATTATTAAAACCTGGAAGAATTGGAATGATAATAAAAATAGACCACAGGGGTTCCGATGCTGCCACCGGAAGGCCCATTTCATAATATGCCAGTGTAGAACAAGCATAGTAAGTTTGAAAGCCCCAGCTTCAGTGCGCGGCAAGTAAATGTCCTAAAACCTAATATACAGTTTTTGCCTCTGTGACCTTGAAAAGTAAGTCAAGGTCACACACACAAACCAGCCAGCATACCAAGCCAGCTTCAGCGTGCGGCGAGTAGACTTCCGAAACTAAAGTGTGACTGACAGACAGACGGAGGGATGGAAACCCATTCCTATAGCTTCCGAGGAACAGGAGCTAAAAATACCTCCAAAGATTACCACAGTGGTCCCTGATGATTTATTTATGTGGCCCCAATAAAGTTAGGTATTTTAAAACTTAAAAACAAAGATATGAACATCAGGGGTCTTTGTTTAAAAATTCAGATTAAAATTTTATTTTATTTGTAAATAAATTTACATGGCGGCACGGTGGCGTAGTGGTTAGCACATCCGCCTCACAGCAAGAAGGTCCTGGGTTCGATTCCCAGCTCGGG
>JBCNYG010000022.1:37820314-37836022 GCA_039654305.1 Porochilus rendahli | reverse complement strand
TGTGTGTGTGTGTGTGTGTGTGGGAGAGAGAGAGAGAGAGAGAGAGAGAGAGATAGAGAGAGAGAGAGAGACGGAGAGACAGAGAGCAAGTATCATGCTGATAGCATCCTTTTATCATTGATCGTATAGTTTACTCCAAGTTAACCTTTAAATCTTTGAGCCTGGAGCTTTTTACAGAGAATTTTAAGTACATCCTAATTCTATTTAAAAGAAAAAAAGAAAAAGAGATTACTAATATAACTACCCCATGTCGATACCTTTCTGCACCTTTCATACGATCACACGGTATGCATATACATGTAAATAATACACAGTATTTTTTTTTTTTCATAATTAGAATGTAATTACATCAAACATTTCTGAGGTTTTAAAAATACGTAGCAAAAACCACTCAAGGAGTCTTCAGGCTTCCATGCAACAGCACCTATTTTCCTGAGAGTGTGTGCTGATCTATAGGGAGAACCAGGACACGTGGTGACACGAGGAACTTTTTTCCACAAGGGGATGTATACATATTAAACTTCTTTATGTACACTGCAGATGTTTCTGTTTTACAATGTTTCGAATTCCAGAAGCAAGAAGAAGGAGAAAGAGAGAGCACCGACGGGGAGTTAATGAGGAGCGGTACATTGTAACCAGCACCGTATAAGTGAAACAGTTTGTTTTCGTCGGCAATAAAATGAAACGACAGGATAAGAATAGAGCTGTAAGAAATGTCCAGTGTGACCATGAACCGTGCACATTAATGCTAATAGGGGAGGACAGACTCAGAGAGAGCACGCGCTTTATCCCAAATTACAGCTAGGCTAATATTTCCGCTTCAGAGAGCCCCACTGAGGGACTTTCCCCCCCAGACTTTTAAATAATATTTCGGAAAATTCACAAAATTATTATCGAATTGGTCAAATATGCGTCTTACCTTCGTTGCTGGGTGCCCCCTTTGTGGCAAAAAGAGCAAAGCCGAAAAAGAAAAGGCATGTTATTTTTATTGGGACACAACTCCACTGTGAAACCATACTCGTCTAAATAACTGAAGCAGATGAAGAAACAAACAAACAAAAAAGAGAGAGAGAGAGAGAGAGAGAGAGAGAGAGAGAGAGAGAGAGAAACCCCTTTTCAGAGGACTGTACTGAAATTCGGGCTCAGTATTAAATCCGTTCCACGGTCCGTACCGAAGGCATGAGAGTCGCTACCGGTAATTACGGTGAAATAAACTCGCATTTGAGCGGCGCGTCAGTCACGGAGCAGGAAAAACAAACGCTGAAGTGCTGAAGCGCCGCGGCGGCGTGTGCGTGCGTGCGTGCGTGCGTGTGTGAAGCTCCCGAGCTGTCAGACGCCGCGCGCGGGGGCGGAGCTGAGCAGCGCGCGCACTTCCACCATAGGCTCGCGTGATAAATAAAGACAAGAGTGAGCGCGCGGGTGACAGGAGCCAAACAAGGACGCGGGGCTGGAAGGGAAGGCTGCGGTCATTAGATCGGGATGAACGAGTGCGTGCGTTTAATACTACCAGATCTGTGAGGGTGCCTGATAAATAAATAAATAAACAAATTAACAAACACACTAATCAATAATGCATTGGGTGTTATCTCTTTCATTTTAACTGTTCACTGTGAACACACACACACACACACACACACACACACACACACACACACACACACACACCTTATTAATGCATCAAAATAAGCATTTAAAAAGACCCCACCAGATTCCAGATCTCATTCCGGATGTGAAGAATGCAGACAGGAAGCTATTGCCCAAACATTTAAAAAAAAAAAAAAAAGAAGGAAAAAAACACACTCACACAGGCAACTTTATTAGGAACACCTTAATGATGCCACTTTATTGGGAACCTTTTAAGTATTTTAGGATATTTATGATTAAAGTATTAATCCTGGTGCATGTATTGCTTCCCTCTGCACAGGAAACAATTTCAGACTTCTCCAATACCTCCAATACAGATCTATCAATAAATGGCATGAATGTATCAAAGTCCCATATTTAGACATGTTAATTTGGGCATTCATGACATCATCGTTCTGTGACTCTACATGATTTAAATAACTGTGCCTAAAAATGTTAGAACGGAAGCCGCCGAACTAAGACTGTGCACACAGAAAGAAATGAATCTGGAAATTTGAATGGAATTAACAGAAGTTCTGTCTTTTCTTTTAATGTCCATCTCAACCACAAGAGGTTTACGTGTGCTCAGTCACAGCGGCATGATTTCAAGGATTCAAGGCCTTATATTCACACAGATATTAACACAACACCCCAAGGCCACATTGTGTTCAGTGAAATTATAAATCGTCTCAATCCTCAAAAAAAAAAGAAAAAATATTAATAAGGACAAAGCTTTTATGATAGTATAATCTAAATATGATCAAAGGCAAAGAATGATTTTTTTTTACTGCAGGTAAGTATAATAGAATAATAATATATAGAGAATAATACTGATCTGTGATCTGTAAACGATGCTTAATGCCAAATCTGATATGATGACAGACTTTACTATCCTGATTGATTATGGAGATAGAAAATGTCTCAGAGTTTGCTGGCCGTGGACTAAATGCTCCGGTACATTCTGTCGGATGGCTGTCTTTTTGTTCATGCCAGACGAGCTGGTTTGAGAATTTCAGAAATTCCCAGTGATTTTCACACACAACAGTGTCTTGAGTTTTCACAGAATGGTGCAGAAACTGGTGTGTGGGTTGAAACTGGAACGAGCTTGAATAAAACAAAAAATTAACGAGTGATATTGTCAGTATAATTCAATATATGTATTATTTTCTATTATAAGTACAATAAAGTACATATAGGTTTACTAAACATGTAGGACATATTAATCATCTGGTTTGAATGAGAGATAAGCTTTCTAAGTTTAAGCATACTGTACATTTCTATTCAGTTGAGATTTTTTTAAAGATAAAGTAAAATTATCTGCTAATAGAATAAAAAAGCCTGAAATGAGTCAATGTATTAAAAAAAAACATGATAAATACATTTGTCAATATTTATTACTTGCAAATATATAATGATTTGCACTGTAACCATTATTTATGTCCGTGGTGCACAGAAAAGCATTTCAGAACTCACAAAACATCAATTATCAATGAAGCCCATGATACAAACACAGAAGACCACACCAGGGTTTACTACAGTTAGCCACGAATATTAATGTGTAGCTAGAGTGGGCGTGGGATCACTGAAACCTCTTTTTGATTATTATTATTTTTTTTTTATACACAATGCCCCAAATGAACTCCAGAGATAGTTGTATGTAAAAATCCACAGAGATCATCAGATTCTATTCTGTCTTGTTTTTTTATTTTGTCCTACAGGTATGCAAACCTTTTGACACTATCAATAATTAGTCTAGACACATGAATTTTCCGGGGTAAGTAAATATCTTCCATCGTCCAGACTGTAGCCCTGTGGGTTATCCTGCACTCCGAAATAACACCTAACTAGCCATTTAGGTAAATTGTTTACAAATAAAGGTGATAAATCGCTTTGCTAGACGGAAGGTGTGCAGGTCAAAAACTGATCCTTTATAATAAAGTTTCAGTTTTCATATATTTTTGGTGACGCCATAAAGGTGAGTTAGAAAGACAACATAGGGCTCACAAGTTCGAATTTAGGGTGATGCCACATCCGTCCATGACCGGGTATCCATGGGAGCTAATTGGCTGAGCTCACATGGGAGGGAGGGATGGCATGTGCTCCACTCTACCGTCAGAGAGTCCAGCTCCATCCCCACAACGTTACTGGCCTTGCGAATCAGTTTGTTCAGTCTGTTTGTGTCGGCAACCCTCAGCCTGCTGCCCCAGCATGCAACAGTATAGAAGATAGCGCTGGCTGCAACAGACTCATAAAACATCCTGAGCAGTGTTTGACAGATGTTAAACGACCTTAGCCATCTCAGAAAATAGAAACAGCTCTGGCCATTTTTGTACAGTGCGGTTGTGTTCTGAACCCAGTCTAGTTTACGGTCATTATTAACTCCGAGGTATTTGTAATCCTCCACCATTTCCAAATTGACGCCCTGGATGGAAACAGGGGCCGCTGGTGTTTTGGATCTCCTAAAATCCACAATCAGTTCCTTGTTCTTGGTCACGTTATGATGCAGATGATTCTGCTCACACCATGTGACAAAGGAATGTGAGAAGGGGATTTTTTTCAGAAGTTTTCTGAAGGTGGAAGGTCTCTGTGCAGTAGCTGAAGTCTACGGTGTAAAAGGTGAAGAGGAAAGGGGAGAGGACGGTCCCTTGTGGTTCTCCAGTATTGCTGACCACTGTGCAGTGCTGCAGGCTCACATACTGTGGTCTTCCAGTTAGGTAGTCCACAATCCAGGACGCAAGAGAGGCATCCACCTGCAGAAAAAAAATGGAAAGATGACAGGCAAAATAATGAATTCTACATCAGAATCTAAATTTATAGTGAAGCAAAATGCCCATTCCTTAAAGTGTTCCTAGATATCATCTTAAATATTTTCAGTTTTCCAACTCCGCTTTCCTCCTTCCTGTTTTCTCTTCGTGTTTTGGCTTTCTAATAAGTAAGTCCTCTTCATTTTGACAGATTCACTTGTGCATTCACTGTAAGCAGGTCAGTAAGACGATACCAACACAGGGGAACGTCCTGTGGTGCTGCTGGGATACACATGCGATGGTCTTCTTAATGATTGGTGTTCATGGGAAATATCAGCCTTCATTCCATGCACAGCTACGATTATTTCTTGCCACCTTTCACACTTTTTATCATCAGTTAATATTTTCTCACATGTAAGGTGCCTTTTCTCTACTGCAGATTATAGTCTAAAAATGAACCCGATGCATACCTCTGCTCCAATTAACTTTTCTCACCCATTTGGCCTTGTTGGTCATTCTAGATACCTGCTCAGTGTCGAAGCCAGGCCATACTTTCACTCTGTTTCAAAAGCTTTCTATTCCTGCTATCTGGACTCGATTCCAGTTTGATCATTTGGCTGTTTTTCTCTCTCAGGGACTCACAGTTACTATCGTGCAAATGTTTGATGCTTTCTTTAGCTTTGTACTGGAGCCACAGGTCCAATAACTTGCAGAACTTATTATTGTGGCACGGTGTTGTAATGGTTCACACGTCCGCAAGAAGGTTCAGGGTTTGAACCCTGTGCCAGACAAGTGTTTCTGTGTGGAGTTTGTATGTTCTCCCTGTGCTTGCGTTAGTTTCCTCCAGGTGCTATGGTTTCCTGCCAGAGTCCAAAGACATACCCATTAGGCTAATTGGATATTGTCGTTCCATCAGTACCAATAACTGAATCTATTACAAACAAAAACCTCCAAGATAATAAAATATTGAATATTTACCATCATCCATTTAATCATTTACTAAATTACTTCATCCCAGTGTCGCAGGGAGCCTGGAGCCTATCTCAGCTGACTCGGGTAAAGGCAGGGTACACCCTGGACAGCTTGCCGGTTCTTGACTATCATTATCAACAATACTGGTAATACAGTTCTAGTATTGTGATGTACTTTTGGCCATGATTGACAGACCCTGACCAACTCAACATGGTTTGAGAATGTGAACGTTTGGAACTGACAGCCATAAGCTTCCCTTTGTTAGCTTCATGTCTTGGTTGTCTGAACATGTCTTGGATGATTGATTACATCTTCAAGTAAGAAGGAACGTGTAGAGATTTCAGTTTTGGCCAAATGTTTCCTCAACACCTGGCAACAAACTGGACACAATTTTAAAAACGTGTTGTGGACACAAACATTAACCACGCTTATCCATGACCATGTATTTTATTCAATTCAGTAATAGTAAATTATAATTTTTTAAAAAATAATGACAGTTCTGACCAGTTATTCATTTTATATGGAAGCCCTATGTGGACGTGCGTTTATATATCCCACCAATCCCCCCCTGTTTTCTCAAAAAAATGAGTTAATTTCATTACTTTTCCTGTGCTCTTAATTTGCCTTGTTTCCTCATAAAATCAGGAAAATTTTCTCAGGATCTCAAGATAACAAAACTCTGTTTTCCCGTGATAATTATATATGTCAGAGGACGAGATGAGCAGGTGTATAGTACGCATCACATTTCTCTACATTACAAGTACCACAATATAACTTTGTATGACTTTTAAACACTATCCATAATATGAGTATTGAATAATCAGTGATTATGGTATATGGACATCAATTCAACCCAATTTTAATATGATATTAATATGGCTGACAAATTTTAACAGCCTCTGGCTTAAATAGAAACATCAGGAAAGAGGACCAGACGAAATAGCAAGTCAAAACTTTTTTTTAATTATTATTTTTCTTTTTTGTTTGCATAACAACTCCTTCTGACATTCCTTCAGTAGCCATGATTAATGATTTCTTGACCTTCCTCCCCAAGGACTTGCAAAACTGTGAATGATGAATGGTCAGGGTCAGGACTGTAGTGTAAGTAATCTCCTGACCAAATTTATGGCACTACGTTTGCTTAATGTGATATAGTGTCCCTTGTGAAAGACAGACAGTCAATCAATCAATCAATCAATCAATCAATCAATCAATCAATCAATCAACCAATCAATCAACCAATATAGGCAGTGATGGCCTGGTGGTAAGGTGATGGATTACTGATCCCAACGGGATGTCTCTGCTGTCCCCCCAGTGCAGCTAACTGGGTTATGAAATGCAGGCCATGTCTCTCACTGTCTGTGGTGAGAAACATGTAAAAGAACCATTGCTGATTTTCGCCAAGATTAGGCGACTGCATAGAGTAGGATGGCCTGGCGAGCTGTCCAGGGTGCTCTCTGCCCTCGCCCACAGTTGGCTGAGATGGGGGCCAGCCTTCCAACGACTCCAATTGGGATTAAGCGGTTCAGAAAATGAATGAATGAATGAATACATTACAATACAAATAAATACAAAGTCATATCCTGGAATACATGCTGTATTGTTCATAAACAGAGCTTAGTACAGTTGTTCATGATACCCTTGAGTGATTAAAACAGAAAAATTTACTCATTTTGGCACCAGTAGCAGTTCTGGCATCGAGTTCGAGAAACTTAAAGCTCATACTTGGTGTGGAGCAAAAAAATGGCACTAATGCATCCCCAGCGTTGATAATACAAACTGTTAATAGTCCTCAGCTGCATCATGAAAAGTGGCTTGCGAGTATAGATTTAATAAATATGTCTCTTATAAAGTGACTGTTTGGGTAAAGGGGAATCAGGGTGAAATGAAATGAACTGAAGCCCTCAGGCTGATCAGTTGAGGAGTCTAATGTCCTGTGGGAAGTAACTGTTGGTATATATGCCGGCAGATCTTCGCTCTGAATCATAGCCATCTCCTATGCTCTTTTCAAGCTCTTTCAAAGACTGTTTTATGACCCTGAAGGATATACAGCTCTTAGCATTCTCACCCTTCCTGATCTCAGGGTATCTTGAAATAGTGCTGAGTGTAATATAATTCTTCCCAGTCTTTCCTCTGTATGTATGTCATTGCTATGCAAAAAAAAAAAAAAAAAATGCAGACATTCATTTTATGGCCAAACAGTTGTGGACATCACAGTCATGTGTGAATAATCTACACTTTTGTGGGAAGGCTTTCCACTAGATTCTGGAGTGTGTGGAGGGATTGACCATTTAGTCAGACCCTGATGTCATGTGAGAAGGCCTGACATTCTAATTGCTCCCAAAGGTGTTCATCGGTGTTGAGGCCAGAGCTCCGAGCAGGCCATATGAGTTCTTTCATACCAACCTTGTCTTCTTGGGGCTCACTTTGTGCACAGGTGCATTGTCATTCTGGAACAGGTTTGAGCCTATTAATTCCATTTATTCATTAATTCATTCATTCAATTTTTCCCCAAATCATTAAATCCTAGTAGGGTTGTGAGGAGGCTGACTCTGGGTGAAGGTGCGGTACACCATGAACAGCCCGCTAGTATATTGCGGGGCCAAAACACACACACACAACCGTTCAGACCCACATTGTCTTTGGACTGTGAGAGGAAACCAGAGTACCAAGAGGAAACCCAAGCCAGCATGGGTAGAACATGCAAGCTTTACACAGAAATACCCTCGCCAAGCCCAGGACTTAAACACAGGACCTTCTTACTGCGAGGCAAACCACCACACTCCAGTCTGCCAACTCTGAATTCCAAAGAGACTAAATTGTAATGTTACAGCATACATGGACATCCTATAACACTGTGTGCTTCCAACTTTGTGGCAGGTGTTTAAGGGAGGCTTACATCCTGGTGTGTAGAGCTGAAGCACTACCTAAACTTTAATAAGCAACAAAACATTAATATCCTTAAATGTTGCTGATTGGCATGAAAATTGTCATGTAATATAAAGTGTCCCTTCTTGCATTAAATTAATATTTTCTGAAATGTATGGAATTTTCCATTTACCTGACATTTAATCCATCAACCAAGACATATTTCTGTGCCATGAATTTCGAGGATATAACATCATGAGAAACAGCTCTGACATTTAAGCAACAATGATAGACAACAGCTAGTGTTCCTGCGTTCTCATTAAATCATGGTTTGGGTAAACAGAGAGCCCGATACCCTGGGGGAAGTCAATATATTTAGGCTTTACAAAAAGTCTCCATGTTGTTTCCAGTCCATCCAAACACTAAGTTTAGTCTTAAACTACAGCATGTTTGTTATCTTAGATTTGTTTTTTTTAAAGATACCATAAATCTATCTAATTTTCTTTCTAAATAAATGACTTTAAGCTTTCTGATACAGTAAAAAGCCCAATGTCCAAGATGGTCATTTTCAGCAAGAAAGACTTCTTCATGGTTATAGTTCTGCGCATTCCGGACACGTGTTTTCCTAAGAGGTTGCTCTATGGTGAACTGGCAAAGGGCAGTCGCTCACAGAGAGGGCAGAAAAAGTGCTACAAGGACACGCTTAAAGTCTCACTGAAAAGCTTTGCTATTGCCCCAGATTCCTCGGAAACAGTAACGCTAGACCACCCCACCTGGAGTCACCTCAGCTGCAAAAGAGCGTCCTTGTGTGAGCAATGCAGGAAGGCAGAGGCTGAAAAAAAATGAAAGCTGCGGACCTCCAAAGCCACCACTGCCACACTTTGGCAGCAAACCACTTGTGCCCAACGTGCTGCAGAGCTTTCTGAGCTTGTATCGGACTGATCAGTCACAGCCAGACACCATTCTTAGTCATGATCGATGTGACGTCCTTGGTCATTGTCGACCATGATGGACCAACAACAACAGGCCATTGCTGCGTTCAGTACTATGAGTGCTTTTCACAGGTAGCTATTCAAGGGACTTGGTTATATTAAAAGGAACGTTAGCGAATAGCATTTTGAAAATGGCTGCAGAAAAGCGCTTATCGCAGTCTTGCTTAAAAATTTCACTAATAGGGCTGCTTTTTCACCCACTCCTACTCTAACAGGTATTTACATTTTTCTTGTTGCCAGTGACTCCATCAGTAAATTTTATTGCAGGGTAAACTCTGTGATCTGTTAATACATACTATTAAAAGTGTGTTGTTTGCAGAAGAAAAGACGGAACCAATCAAAGTTTAGGGTTAAGAATGTGCGCAGAAAGCAGGACCGTTCACCATTGGATTACACGTTCAATGGGGAAAACTCTCATTACGTTCAAACTCTCATACACTCCATGACATTAACTTAGAAAAGACAAATAAATGTAATATGACTCAGATGGATATAGATTTCCCTTATTTATTAGCTGTACCTAGTGTAGATTCCTCACCCACATTACAGAAAATACCTGCTGGAGTAGACAGAGATTGTGGTATCATGAAAAGATGGAATGGATTTATCAGAAAGGTGGATCTGAGGGAACTAAACTTTTACAAATGATGATGACGGTTTAAAATAATATTTGTAAAGTTCAGTAACGGTGAAGCTGTGAAGCCATGTTGTCAGAGTAAATTGTATGTCTGTAGGTAGAGGCACAGTGAAGGCTCCCTGTAGGCGGCTACAGTCATGTTGTCCCTAATGATTAGCAATGAAGCTGTAGAGTTAGGTATGCAGCAGTGCATTGTGAAAAACACAATGGGTTATAAACGACATGGAAAACTATATGTCTAGTATTGTCCTCCCCTTAAACTTTCTCACACGTTTTAATTACAAACTGAAGGTTAAATGAAGTTAATTGGTATTTTATGTTATGAATCTACACAACAATGTCTCACAATATTGAAGTAGTTGAAAAAAAGTAACTACAGACTGTAAAAATGTTTAAAATTATTTTATATTCTAACTGTGATCACATAAATGTTCTTATTTTGCTGTGAAAGATGTAAATTATTTCTACTAGCCATCACATATAATAATAAGTTGAATGGAGTCCAGCTGTTAGCAATAAAGTGTCATGTATTAATAAAGTCAGGCTCCTGCTAAACGTAGGAATTTTTGGCAAGGCCAACATTTTTTTTTCTCAAACGTTTTCTGAGTTTCTAGTACACCTTTTGGCAAACTCCAAATGCCTTTTTGTTCCTTACCACTCTTCAATAATGCTCAGCTTCATCGAGAATCTGTGGTATAGTGAACAGCTTCATCTGAGCCATAGAGCTGTACAGTTACCTTTGGTCTTGTGGTTGCTTCATTGACTAATAACCTGCATGCTGCAGTTTATATCCTCCTGAGACCCAAAAATTAATGTTGTGTGTCTTCTCATTTCTTCACACTGCTTCTATCCTTCACCACCCAATAACTACTGTACTTGATCAGTGTCTTCAAACAAGAAGTAGTTTGGGAAAAGAGTAATATCCAGTGGATCTCAAATTAGGATCTTACAAGGACATACATACAATAATGTTGGGAAAAAATATGATGTCTTCATAAGAGGACATTGGGGTCTCAATAAGATAAACACTACTGGTCAAAATTATTAGATCACCCCAATTATTATTATTTTGTAAATGTAAGCGGTAAAAGCCTGAAAAAAAAGGTTAGCGGATTGTCAGAACTACCTTAGAAGAAAAGCGCAAGATGGTCATGGAATCATGGAATAGCAGCGCAGTCTCCAGACTTAAACCCAACTGAGCCGGGTTTAGATAAAGTGCACACAAGGCTGACGGCAAAGAAACCAACAAATTCAACACATCACTGTGGGAAGTATGGACTGTTTAAAGTGGACACTTTAAAGATATGCCATTTATGTGTATTTCTCCAAATAAAATAAATATGTTTCAACTATAGCATACAATGGAAACTTATAATAGCCGTTATAATAATGATAACTTTAATCATGCAATGAATTCACAAAGTCTGAAAAAAAAAATCACTGAAAACTGGTTTTGGACCTGAAATAGGACACTTTCATGGATTACTTCTACATCAGACCAACCCATTGTTATTTTGATGTTTTGATGTTTTGCTATTGAAGTACTTTTCCACAGTATACTAATGAATGGGACTCCGTATCCATCTGCACAGTGTAAACAGGTCAGATTCCTCAGACTGGTACCATCACTGCATCCAGGGTCAGCTTTCAGATTTATGACTCTGAGATAAGGACATGTTTTAACAGTCTATTGATTATTTCTGATGGATAAAAACATTGGGACAATCACCTTGTGACTTTAGTCCTCAGGCGCAAACGTTGTATGTTGGTGGGATTTTTAAGTAGATTTTTTTAAATAATTAAGCTGACTGATACTTTTCCAGGAATTAAATATTTTTTATTAATACTACTATTATTACTATTATTATTATTATTATTATTATTATTATTATTATTAGTAGTAGTAGTAGTAGTAGTAGTAGTAGTAGTAGTACTATTAGTAGTCAAAATCGTTTAAAATTTTTGAAATCCTAATCAGAGAATGTTAAAGTAGCCCTGGAAAGGGACCCTGAAGGCCTGGAAAGATAATTAACTTTTAAATCATTGTGACCTCTGCTCCACACACACAGGAGATGAATGCTGGCCTATGGTGAGTGAATGAAACGAATGGGGGTTGATCAAAGCGTACTGATAATGAAGAAGAAGATAATGATGATGATGATGATGATGATGATGATGATGATTCCTCCGTACAGTCCCTGGAAGAACGAAGCCGTGTGATTGTTCAGAGTGGACATGGTGTTTGCTTGTCCTTGTTTTTGAGCGTTCATAGGAGAATATATCCAGAAAAAAAGGGTAAATGCCAAAACGAAATTTGCTGTGATTCCACTGCTGATATGAAGAAATAAATGTAAAAAAAGCAATTTTAGCGTGTCTTTTATTTTTCCTTTTGATTCTTGATTAAAGGTTTTGTCGATGCGTCCAAAAATAAGCTTTGGGAAGAGCGCCGTGATAAAGGGAAAAGAAAGAAAAAAGAAAGAAAGAAAACTACAGGAAAAAAAAACAACCTTATAACATTGTATAATAACCACAGTGTTTCCAGTGGTTATAATTCCCAATGTGTATTCGTAGTAGTAGAAATAAAAAAATAATAAAATAATAAGAAAATCAAGGCGATGATGATGATGATGAGTATTATTATTATTATTATTATTATTATTATTATTATTATTATTATTATTATTATTATTATTATTATTATTATCATTATTATTATTGTCGTTGTTGTTGTTACTGACAGCTATATATTTTCTTTAACCCATTGCAACATTTGAAATAATTTATGCCACACTTAGGCCTATGCTATTTTGAAAAAGAATGTTCTTATTAAACACGGCCCTATCATCTCTATAGTGCTTTGCTTCTCTAATATGTTGCAGACGATGATGACGGTGATGATGATGACGATAATCACGACGACGATTACAAATAATAAGAAAAATAACAACAACAACGACAACAATATTTGCTATATCTGTTTTTCTTATCAGCACCAAACGACTTGTATTTTTGTTTAATTCATATGGAATCTCCACTCAGTGCAGTGCTATGAAAATAGGGTTCAAAATCTACGCTTCAGGTTTGCTGCGTTCTCTTTTTCTAGAAAAACCTCTAAAGAATGTTTATTTCTTCCATCACAGACCTCCACAGCTATGCCCGCTCACGAGCGTTTATGTGAAACACGGTACATCCAAGCAAGAGGAGATTCAGTTTCACCATCCCTGTGACCCTGTAACATATCCTGCGTGTGGAAATAAGTGCTTCTTCACTAATTATATGAGTAGATGTTGGTACAGCTATATGAGCCACGATTAATGCGATTCCCTGTGAACTCAGCCTACGCTTTTAAAAGAGGGGATTTCATCTGGAGTGGACCCCAGGCTCGCAGCGGCGCTTTATGAAGATAAATACGGGTGCGCGGATACACTGTTGTGTGGGAACTGCGGCTGAATCAATCAGGGCGATTTGAGACGCGGCCGCTTGGGCGCCTAATGGGGAGGAGGAAGAGAGTAGAGGGGATGAACTCATCCCGTCATGTTTCTCCCCAGAGCAGAGTCGGGTGAAAGAGCATAGGAGATCAGGGGGAAAAAAATAGATGTATAATTAACAAGTCCAGGCTTTCATTGCTTTTACGCTTTGAATTAAGTAGAACGACACAGTGCTGTTGTGGAATTAACAAAACAAAAATCATTAATCGCTGATAGTGTTCCATTTTCAGCAATTCGGTAACAGATTAATAAATTACCAGATACCCATAGACACACAACAATCTTCTGCACCGGAACGCACTGCATGCGGAACTGATTAAGATCTGCTCTCTCTCTCTCTGTCTCTCCCTCGAACACAATTCCTCTGCGAGAGAGAGAGAGAGAGAGAGAGAGAGAGAGAGAGAGAGAGAGAGAGAGAGAGAGAGAAAATAGCTCGTCTACCCGCTAACAGAACCCCGACCTATGCGCAAAGATGCATAGCCCGGAGTATTTAAGTTTAGCACTTTGACAGAACCCACCTGATGTGGAGGATTAATGCAACAAAAATCCATCTGCGCGCAACTCCATCCAGAGTGATGGCCTCTCGCCGAGGAGGTCAAACAGTATTTAGGATAAGTACTTATCCAGTGTGGAGGTGAACTTTCCCCAAGGCGCACACCTCTCTACTAAATTAACGCACATTCTTCTTTTATTACAATTTATTCAGTTGTCAATTTCACAGGGAAAAAAAAAAAACAAATTGCACGACAGAACTTTGTGGATGGGTGAAACAGCACTAAGAGTATCATATCAAAACCATTCCCTTTCCGGAGTGTGGATAAGGATCTGTCCCAGACGACTCTCGTAAATAGCATCTAATTGGTAATGGCAGATAAACTGCACTGTCACAAAGGACAAAAATATAAATTTCAAAAGCATCCCAGACAAACAGACGTGGCCAGAAGCTTCATTACCCCCTAAAATCTGGACACGAAGCTTGAAACAAAAGCTCTTCACTGCATGGGAGAAAGACATTTTGTATATAGGGAAAAGGCCTTGTCCCCGGTGTGACATTTTTCACAGCCACTGAGTCCACAGTAACAAGTAACACCCTATAGACTATAAACAGATATGTTTTTTATTATTCCCTTTATTAGGGAAAGCACCCTTCTGCTTTGTGCAGATTGCAGTTTAGCTATAAATTATAAATATATATTTATATATCTCATATATAGTGTTCCATTCCTAAACACCCCCACCCCATCCCGAGTGAGTGTGTGTGCGTTTGTGTGTGTGTGTGTGTGTGTGTGTGTGTTTGGGGGGGGGGGGATAACAACAGACATTTGAAGGTCAACTCTAAATTTCCGTCTAAAAATTTATCTGAAATCCCATTATAAAATCCTAAATAATGTATCACACACTGAATTATAAGTTAAACAATTAAACACATTTTATTATTGTATGTCAATTTTTTCTGTAATCTAAGCAATCTATTCTTGCACAGATTTATACATCTACACAATTGATGTGTTTGTTTACTATGCATATTCTTATACTCTTTCACGAGGCTACCTGGAACTAACTAGGTTGAAAAAAAGTTGAAGTATAAGCCAAACGGGGGAAAAAGTATCAGGAAAAGGGAGTAAAAATATAAAGGAAGGTCTTAGGCCCAGCTCCGTCATAACTTACAGTGTCCCCATTGCCCATAAATATCAGAAATAGACTCACACTCAGACTGATCCACAAGCAACAGTCCCTGAGTGAGTTCATGAGAGTGTGTGTCTGTGTATGCATGTATGTGTCCCCGGTGGACAGAAATCTGGCTTTGGCTTTAGCTGGTCCTCCTTTCAGGTAATGGCAGGAGAGGTACTGTATGTGCTCTTTTGTTTTCGCTGCGGTGGTAACTGAAGGCTCTTATTTATGCTTTTTCTTTGCTTATTTATGGCAGACTTGTGTCCTTTGGTGTGCTCTCTTCAGCCTTTAAGCATTTTGGATTTGTTTTGGTGAAGAAAAGAATAAATAATCTGAGGTGACAGTGCTTAAGGAGGTTCTAAGTCCACGTGGTAAATTTGTCAGAAAACAAGCCCTTTGGCTGAATTCTTGAGCTTCTAGTAGTTTAAAGCAAAGGTGGAACTTGTTTTCCTTTGTGAGTCTATTTCAATTTACAGCTTTCAGAATATCAACAATACTCTATGAATGATTCTGGAAATGACTCATATATGAATAATTCTTGAAATTCTAGAAATGTGATGCATTATTGCCTATATTTCACCAGGGCAACACAAATTAAATAACATTTAAACATGCTAGCTAAGACAAGGTAAATTTTAATAAAATTTATATATATAATCCTGAGGTGATTTTCCGTAAGACAATGCTATATATATATATATAATCATCAATAA
>JBCNYG010000022.1:37645473-37657027 GCA_039654305.1 Porochilus rendahli | reverse complement strand
TATCTTTTTGTAGCTGTGTGTTGTGTGTGTGCTCTCTCTCTCTCTCTCTCTCTCTCTCTCTCTCTCTCTCTCTCTCTCTCTTTCTTTGTCTCACATGTCCAGCATTAGTATGATGGAAAGTCCTGGCTGTGCTTCTGTAGAACCTTTTCGGTTCTCTTGATTTTGAGCCTAAAATATTAATGACCACATTATTACTTAATTTTGTTGTGACTTGGAGGGATTAATACCCATCCATTAAACAGAGTTAATTCTTCCCCTGTCTGGAGAAAGCTCATGCCTACTAGATCGCAGAATTACATTACATTGCTGAAAGATCTATGGCACCACTGAGGAGGCTAGTGCTGCAAATTGATTTAGTGGTTCAAGCTGATACTGATGATGTGGGAAGTTGCTGACCAAGGCAAACTTTAACTTTTAATGAGATATATTGTTATACTCATCACTATGGGTGTAATGCTTATATAAAATAGTATTTGGCAAAGCATGTGGTCTGCTTTCTTTATGTGTAAAAGTCTTTAATCTTGTTGCATTTTTAAGATGTAAATGATCGACCCCATTAAAAAAGTATTCTTTTAGTTTGTTGTAGCTACATTTCATCATAGTAAATATCTGCGGTGTCTCTTATACCTATGTCTGCTTCACGTGTGGTTGTGCAAGCAATCAAACAAAAAAATAACCTTTGGACGACCACCATATGCTCACTGAAGGTAATTCACAAAAAGATGTGAACCGTATTCAAAGTTTTTAAATTAAATATGTCACATGTCACATGAACCTGGGTTCGAACACTGTGCCTAGCAAGGGTGTTTCTGTGTGGAGTTTTCATCTTCTCCCAGTGCTTGTGTGGGTTTCTTCCAGGTGTGCCGGTTTCCTCCTACAGTCCAAAAGACATACACATTAGGCAAATTGGATATTCTTGATTGCCCCAGGTGTGAGTGTGAATGGTTGTGTGTCTGTATTGGCACAGTGATAGTTTGGTAAGATATTCAGAATGTACACCACCTTTGCCCAGAGTCAGATGGGATGGGCTCCAGCCTCCCCATGACTTCATTTTAAAGGATAAAGTGGTTCGGAAAATGAGATGAGATGAGATAAGATGAGATGGGACATACCCCATTCATTACAAGCTCAGGCGGGTTTGAACAGCCATAGTTTCCAGTTGATTTATTTAACATTATAGAAAAGCATCCATCTTTGCCATGCTTGTTATATTATTGGTTGTCAGTGTCGTAAAGGTTATTGGTATGGCGATGAAAAAAAAAAAAACATTTTCCACTGTTAGCTATGTGTGTTTAATCTCTGGTCTGGTCTTCTTTATCCAAGTCCCAGCTCAGTGCTTAACCATGCGGGGGCATTTAATAACTATTAGTTGAAGAGATTGGCAATATGAGCCTGAACATATGCACTAATTTAATGATCGTGCTAAACTTGATTTACTGTGATACATTGCTATAGATTCTTGGCACCATATTGCACCGTGCAATGGAATTAAGACATCTGATCTTGAAAGGGCAGCTTGCTATTGTCTGTGTCATGGTAGACTTCAGAGTCCACAAAGATGATACCAGAACATTACAGTTAGTTGCAACCAGGCGAATGATTATCACAACACACTCACTGAAAAAAACTTTTGCATTCTGCTCTACTCTACAGTATTCAAAGAAATTTAATGAGTACAAATATATCTGTATATTGAGCATAGCTCAGTTTATGGGGTAGTGCTTATGCTTAGTGGTGTGGATTATTTTCTGTATATCTTAGTTATAAACATATATAAACATATAAATTGTGCAAATCTTGGTACTGGCTTTGGAATTGGCTATTCCAAATTGCCCCTAGGTGTAAATATGTGTGTCAATGGTTGTGTGTGTGTGTGTGTGTGTGTGTGTGTGTGTGTGTGTGTGTGTGTGTGTGTGTGTGTGTGTTATCCCTGTGATTGTCTGGTGACCTGTTCAGGGTGCACCCCGCATTCGCCATTTGTCCATGGATGGCCTCCAACCTAACCGAATAATGGATAAAGCAGTTCATTAAATGAGATGAGGTATGATACATGGTTTGCAAGGTTGCAAAATATAAATTAAGCCAATAGTGAGCATAGTGGTGGTCAGAACAAAAAGTAATCTACCAGTTAAGTCTCCTATTTCTATGCCTTATTGTATATAGTGGGAAACTGAGGATTGATAGCAGAAACAGAACGTGCTTTGAATAGAAATGATGTAGGACTCAGTTTATGAGGTTTATGTGCTGAATAGAATACAGAAAGCAGATAAATGATATGAAATCATAGTCCTCTGTCTGGGTTTGTTTTTTTATTACCTTTTAGGTGATGAAAATGTGCCTTGTATAATTGCATGCGAGCTCCTCTAATAACTGCAGTAGGCTTTCATTTTGTATGCTTTGTATCTGATAAGAGGCTTGAATCGCTGTATCTGCTCATGAAAAATATAATGCTAATAAAATGAATAAAAACAATAACTCACACACGCACACACACACACACACACACACACACACACACAAACACACACAAACACACACACGCACACACATTCTGGTTGCAGATCATTGTGAGACAGAAACTAAAATAACAGTGTAATGAGATTCATCCGTATCACCCCAAAGAACATTCAAGCACAGCTGCCAACGTCATTCATTAAGGAATGAAAAGCAACAGCTTTGCTGCCCAGCAAGTTGTATTTATGCTGCTGTTATTCTAATTTAAGTTTTAAAAGTGCCCATTCACTTCCCAGGGATATTAAATAAACATGAAGCACAGTGGTATGTCTTGGAAATAAATGCACCATGCTATTAGTACACATTTCAATGTTTAGGTAAGCGAGAACGCAGGACTCCTGATATCAAATATTTTCACTTACTACAAATCAGTGTTGCACTTTCAACGCAAAAGAGTTCCTTCAGTCACATGGTCTTTTTATTGTTATTACAAACAAATTAAAACTGGCGAATAGGAGATAGTACTACAGTAAGCTGGAGTGGTTTCATTGGGAATACTTCAGCCAAAATGAACTGATGATGGAAGATAAAACATATAGGCTGTTCACAAGTGAATTGGTACTTTTAATATGACTCCACAAAACCATGTTTTCTGGAGCTGTTATAGTTGAAATGAGATGTATGCTACAACAAAATTTCCTCAAGAGACAGTTAAGCAGGTATTGTGCTCAGCATTACACTAATGGCTTAAGGGATGCCATTTAAAGTTGCCATTTTATTACCAGGTACATTAAATAAACATGAAACACAGTGATATGTCTTGGAAATAAAATGGAATTGGCCACTATGTCTTTCTGAAACCATTTGCTTACTCCTGTGCATGATTCTTAATGAGGCCTGCACCAAGCACAATGTATTAAAAATGCACTTAAAATACAATACACTTTTTAAAATAATTTACATTTTTAAAGTAAAATAAATATATATTTTTAAATAATATAATATAATAATAATCTTTTATTATAAAATAAATACACCTTTTTACAAGGTAAACAGAATGTGCCGTATGCAGTTGTTATTTTTATTTTTGTTTTAGCTGGCAAAATAAACTATTACTGCAGCGCAGTGCATTTCTCATTTGAGTAGAAAGGATTTTAACACAAACACAATGAGGAAGCCAAGATGTTTCTGATGTGTATAACCTGTTTACCGAAGTGAATCTATTCAGCAGAATGGCATCTACTACATCGCTACTCTGTGGTGATATTGGGTTTCTGTTAAAGAAATTTTATTTCAATTGCATAACACTTTTAGACAATATCAAATGTTTGAGGAGGGGGGAGGTCACGTCATGGTTACATGGCATTACACCATCGATGGCATCATCAAAATGAATTTACATTAAAAACGTGTATCAGGAGAAGTTTAGTTTTTCTAAGCTCCGCTTTAAGGCAGTGCTTAAATCTTTATATTAAACATTGCCAAGGTTTTTTTTTTAAATTTCTCCTCAAATTGCATAACTTCAGACTTTTTCCACCTTTTATGAAAAATGGTTCCTCTGATAATGCTGTCTTGTTATTATAAACAGACACAGAACCAAATCATGATGTAAAACAGGTGAACAAAAGATACCAAGCCTGTGAGCTGGAGTGGTTTCACCAGGAAACCTTTGTATTCAGGCAAAATGAACTGATAATGAAATATAAAACATATAGGCTAATGAATAGCTATATTTAAAGCATATCTTAAACATACAGAAAAGAAAACAATGACACTTCCTTCTTAAATCATAATCAACTGAGACTTTTAAGTTACCCAGCAATTCTATATTATTACATGGTTCTACTTATTTGCTGTGCAGTATAATTCCCATGATCATTCCTTATCTGAAATGCAGTATGTCTTTGTTTAAAATATTACCACCACCCCCTCCCATCTCCAAGCCCCTGGTGATTCAGCAATGAAACTAATTTTCATATAATGAGGACTATTAATACTGAGGATGATGAAGATTGGAGCTCAGCAGAGGCAATGTGAGTGATTACCATGCCAGGTAAAATGCTGCAGAGATACACTACACATTAATTACCAACCCACCAAAACCTATTCATCTCTCTCTCTCTCTCTCTCTCTCTCTCTCTCTCGCAAACCCTGCTTCTAAGCAATCAAAAGAGCAGTAGAGCATGAAAAGCTTAGGTGTATTAGGAAAAATTAAGCATAATCCTTCTTCACTGGGCTCTGATCTTCTATGTGAACCTTTGCTTAAAATAGCTCTAATTGGCCCAGATGTGTCTGTGTGAAATGGACATTATTTGTGGGAACTTCACAATGACCTATTTGGAACTGCAAGGAGTACTTACATCTAGAGGTAAAACATCAGGCTCTTGCTTTCTGGCTGCTTTGATGTTCCCACCGCTATGACAAATCAAAACAAAGCACGATACATGAAATACTAAACAGTTAAGTGCTATTTGAGACCATTTCTATGATTTCGTAGTTCTCAATCCTCAGCTATCCTCTTTTGTGCATAAATTCAGTGCAATATGAGGATTTTTAAAAAGAGTAGTTTTATTAATGCATTGTTTGTGATTGGAATAGGCTTGCAGTGATTTTATAATGCACCTGACACACACATAAAGAGGCTTTAGTTGTTTTGGCTTAGACAGGAAAAGAGAAGAGCTAACCCTTCCTCAACTCCTTTTATCTTCCTCCATCCTCCATGGTCCATCACTGGCCCGTGCTTTTAAAGCTGATGTAGTCAAAGCAGGAGGCACCTGTAGTGTAATGCACAGCATTAATACAGCGTTATGAGGGAAGTACATAACAGCACATTCACAAGGAACTGATACCGTTTATTGCTTTTCCAATTCCCTCCCAGGGTTCATTCTCAGAGGCATAACACTGAAGTCATTAAACAGTGATTACATGCAGACGGTGATTTGGTCAGCAGTAGAGCTCGCCAGCACTCAGCACACTGGATGTATTAATCAAAAGGCCCATTAGTCCATGTATGGTCATGTGTGACTGGAAGCTTTACTAATAACCCAAGCCTTGTTATCCAGCTGTGTGAGCATGCCAGCTCACCTATCAACATGCTAACGTCATTAGCGGACTAGACATTAATTGAGAGTGCGGTATGTATGATTTCAAAGAATCGAACCCCACAGTGAATCAAAAGCAGTGCTAGTGATCAGAAGACCTCATGTATGTAGTAGCTACTGGCATTTTCTGACTATGTGTGCATGAGTGTGAGATGACAGAGGTAGGCAGGAGAGAGGGTAGGTGCTGCTACTTTTGTGTACTCCTCTCTCTCTCTCCCTAATGAGGACCTTTTCTCAGATGAAAGACCTGCTGGCTCGCCTGTTCCTGTCAGAGCCTATTGGCTCTCTTTCTCTCTCAGTGAATGAAGAAAAACCTGAGGCACTGCAGTGCTGATCAGAGAGCTGTGCAAAAGGTGGGAAGCCTCAGGGGGGGGAAAGTGAAATAGTGCAACACCAGCAGTTTTGTACATTTTTAGTAGATCACATTGGGATTCGGTATATACTAGTATAGATACAGGATGTAGACACATCGTTATGCATTGAAAGCAGGAGAACTAAATTGAACTAAATTGTATATTGCTTTGTTGGTCTTGGACTGAAATTGCAACTGTAAATGCCAGTGGGGATTTCTTTGCACGTCAAGGGCTAAGCTCAACGCCTGTTTGCAGGTACACTGATTGATGTAAATAAAACATGTACTATGCTCACAGTACCATCCATATGTATTTTGAGTTAAGCAGCTTTACTATAATAATAATAATTTGCCAAAGGAGGTGGGTGTCACTGTCAAGTGGACTATTCGAGTAAATGAATTCCACTGAGACTAAGGCAGATGATTGTTTTCAGGATGTACTGCATAGCAACATGAAAAGCAAATTAAATCATGATTTTTATACGGTTTAAAAAAAAAAAACTTTTAAAACATATTTCAACTTTCAAAAGCCTTCAACTACTCCATCTTGAACTGACACCTTATTGTGGTGTAGGGATTTGCGTGTCCTAATTATTGTAGGGGCTATGTTGTTGGGGGGTATTATGCCCCTGGTAGGATCACCCAAGGCAAACAAGCCCTAGGTGAAAATCCAGACTAAGCCCGATTCAGAGGACCCTTATGAATAGAAAATTAAGCACTCAGTTTCCCTTGCCCGAATGCGGGTTACCGGTGTCTGGCTCTGGAGCCAGGCCTGGGGGAGAAGCTCCAAGGCGAGCGTCTGGTGGGCGGGCTTCTGCCCATGGAGCCCGGCCGGGCCCAGCCCAAAAAGGAGACATGGGTCACCTCTCTGGCAGGGAAGGAGCATGAGATGGTGTGCAAGGTTGAGAGATACCGACTAGATATAGTCTAGATATAGGACTCACCTTAACACATAGTTTGGGCTCTGGAACAACCCATCTCGAGAGGGGCTGGACCTTATTCCATTCTGGAGTTGCTCATGGGGGTAGTTGGCGAGCCGGTGTCGGCATCCACAAAAAAGAAAACTAAAAGGATATTTTAATGGTTTATTTTCCTTTTTTTGATGACAATGAGGATGCCAACATGTACACAATGAACTGTGAATGTCTGTCATGTTGACTCAAACAGTATCCACTCAGAATAATTAGCAATAATAATAAGAGACTCTGTACCATACAAAATCTAAATTCTGTAAGTATTATTATTTTTTTATAATATTTAAAAAGTATTTTTAATAGTAATAATAATAATGATTATTATTGTTATTATTTTTTATAATAATAATAATTATAATCACGATCACCATCATCATCATCATCATAATTGTTATTATTATTATTATTATTATTATTATTATTATTATTATTATTATTATTATTATTATTATTATTAATGGAAATAATGTAATACCAATAATTATTTGCAGGTTTTCTACCATTCACAAATGAGAAAAAGTCTTCAATGAATAATGATGTTTTTAAATTCCTAAGTATATACTAGTGTCAGTTATTTAAGGAGATGAAAGTAGCATGCGTGTCGAATGGCAAGCCTAGTCTTACTTTGATTTGAATCAGATATAGCAAAAATAAAATAAATAAAAGTCTGGTTTTACCACACTGCACCAGTTTCTCTCCTGTCAATCACCTGTTCAACACCATTTCAAAAGGACCATGTTTTCAGAAATATACTTCCTCCCCTTGTCCTGGTTTGACTCAGTAGTTTGTCACTGCTGTAAAGCTCATAAGACTAACAACACAACTACTACTGACAGGGGGACCTTTGAATTATTGCACTTCTTTTTGTTAGGTAGTTTGCTTAGATCAAGAACAAACGAAAGGGCAAGCATTTTTTTATTTGACCTTGTCTAGTTTGAGTCTTCAGGCCTGAACACTGAAAGCAAGACATTTGATGTTGCGTGTGTATAGAGTGTTGGAGTTGAATTCCAATGCTGTACTGTTTTGACTGATTGGAGCGTTTTTTCATGTGGAATCGCAGCTGCATTATTTTAGACAGGGCAGCTTCAAAGCCTCCACTGCTCTCAGTCCTCACCAGGAGACTGGAGCCACCTGTCCACCCTCTACCCAGACTTGTCAACCTGCAAATCCACATTGCGTGTGTATGTGTGTGTTGGTGTTGGGGGCTGTAGCTATTGGAAGAGGCAGAATTAGGTTGAAATTATATCGACTCTGAGACTTAAGTTCATTCAAATGTGCAGCAGTGACAAAGTTGTTAAAAGGATTTTGATCACTGCTGTCACAAACTCCTAATGATAAAAATTACATGGGGAAATGGGGTTAAAAATGGGGCTTAAGCCATGTGGAAACTTGAACTCCCGTCTGTTTAAGGGGTCATTTTTACGCAGTGGGTGGCATGGTGGCATAGTCATTAGCACGTCCACCGCACAGCAAGAAAGTCCTGGGTTCGAGGCTCGGCGAGGGTGATTTTGTGTGGAGTTTGCATGTTTTCCCTGTGTGTGTGATTTTTCTCCGCATACTCCAGTTTCCTCCCACAGTCCAAAGACATGCACATTAGACTAGTTGGCTGTTCCAAATTGCCATTTCCATCAATCAAAGGAAAAAACTTGACAATGCTTAGAGTTAATAGGTTAACTGATTTTACCTTTCCATTATGTATCAGTCCATTTCACATTTTATCTTAAATCAATATCATATTTTATAATATTTTATGAAGTTGGGAACCAGTGGACATCAATGCTGAGTGTCCTTCCTTGAGATGCTTTGTCTGGCCTTTGCTGTAGCTGATTTCAGTTCCTGATTCCTTCTGGGTTTTATATTCATTAAAAGAAAAGCATGCTCATTTGAGTTGACTGACTCACGCATTGGAAAACATTCCATTTCTTTGCTTTCAAAAGCTCTCGGGCTGCTTTTGCTGTATGTTTTGGGTCATTATCCATTTTAACTAAGAAGTGTCCTGTTATCCTTTTGTAGCATTTGGCTGAGCAGAAAGTATGGCTCTATACACTTTAGAATTCACCCTGCTTATTCTGTTAGCAGACACATCATCAATAAACAGCACTGACCCAGTTCCACTGGCAATCATACATGCTCATGTCCACCATGTTTGACAGATGGTGTGGTGTGTTTTGGATCACAAGCCCTTAGTTTCCTTCTCCATACTCTTCTTATCATTCTAGTACACCTTCATCTTGATTTTATCTGTCTGAAGACAGAAAAAAGACAGAGCTGTACATTCTCTCTTGCAGAGACTAATCTGAGTCTACAATTACCCGGTTGTCTTCTGTGGTCCTAGGAAACTACACTGCCAGTCAAAAAAAGTCACACACTGTAATATTTTCATGGAGAGCCTTTAGCCTTGAGCTCAGCACATAATCTCCATGGCATTGTTGCGCCAGTTGGTCCGGTCGAGGCTCAGCAACATTAACGTGGCAATAAACTGAAGTCAGATGATGACATGAATGTACTGAATGAGCAGGTTATCACATCAATGGACTTTTTTTTCACTGAATGCACAGATATAAAACAAGTCCTCAAATAATGGAAGAGGTTCCGGGAGCATGAGGAATCATTTTCACGTATGTATTGGCACCCCAGAGTCCTGACCTTAACCCTATTGAAAGTTTTCGGGACGTGCTGGAGAAGACTTTATGGAGTGGTTCAATTTTTCCCTCATTAATTCAAAACATCGGTGAGAAATGAACCCAACACTGGATGGAAATAAATGTTATGTTGCTTAAGTTTGTTTTTCTCGTAGCCGGCCTGGGAACTCCTCAGTGTTTCCTCAGAAGAGCTGGAGGAAATGGCTGGAGGGGAGAGACATCTGGACTTCAGTGCTGAGGATGAAGCCCTGTAACTCGACCCCAGACCAAGCGGAAGAAGAAGAAGAAGATGATGATGATGGTGATGATGGTGATGATGATGACGATGATGATGACATTATGAAAGTTTACAGAATGCGCTATATTTGTATGGCAGCTACAGTACAGTTTTCTGTATAGTTTATGAAAATCTAGATACAGGGACATAAAATATAATGTAGATATGAGTATAATGCAGATACTGCAATATATTAATATTGAATAAAATATATCTAAACTTTTTAAAACTTTCTGTCTTTTTCCCAGCTGAAATGCCGAAAAACAACAGTGGATAAACTACATTATGTAATATCAGTCAGAATGCCATCGCTCATACAAAGCTGTGTCTAATTCAGTATACAGTTTTGCTATAAACATGTTCAGAGTTCACAATATTTGGCTCTTTCTCCTATACAGTCTATGTGATGTTCCTGGAAAAACACTGAGTTTTTGTCTAATACTTGCTAATAGCCAAAAGTGATGAAAGTGATGACTTTTCGAATAGAAATATTTCTCTATTTATAATATACTATGTCACTGCTACTGTAATATATTTCCATAATTCATCAAAAAAGCAGAATTGTATTTATTTATTTATATATTTAAAAATAACCTTGTAAACTTGCATAAGCAATCATATTAGGTAAGGAGCCAGTTTATCAAATAATCTTGTAAAATGGCTGTAGGCTATAAATAGAAGCAAGTACACACTCATCAGATAGAAACACCTGTACCCTTGTGCATTCATGAAATTATCCAATTAGCCAATTATGTGTCAGCAGCGCAGTGCATGCGGATACAGGTCAAGAGCTTTGGAGAAAAATATGATTGCAGTCACGTTGAACTTGGCATTGTTGCTGCTGCTAGATAGGCTTGTTTGAGAATTTCAGAAACAACTGATGTCATGGTGTTTTCACACACAACAGTTTCTAGCATTTATGTAGAAAAAATAATACTGCAGTGAGTGGCAGATCTCCAACAGTGGCAGAGACAGCTAGAGGGGTTCGGAGAATGGCCAAACTGATATGAGCTGACAGAAGGGCTAGGGTAGATCAAAGAACTGCTGTTTACAACCATAATGAGTATAGCAGTATATCAGATTACTCCACATGTCATCTATGGGATTGATAGCAGGACAAAACAGTAATGTCTTCCATCATTAGGTTTAGACAGAGATGAAAAATTTGACAAATGACGTGATAAAGTCACTTTATCCTAATTGGATTCGTGGGGAGATCTTAGGGCGACTCTGGACAAAGGTGAAGTATATCCTGAACAGCTCGCCAGGCCATCGCAGGGCCAACTCATACACAATCATTCACACTCACACCTAGGGGGGATTTGGAGCAGCTTATCAGCCTACTGTGCATGTTTTTGGATGGTGGAAGGAAACCTGAGTACCCAGAGGAAACCCACACAAGCATGGGGAGAACATGCAATCTCCTTTCTTTTTATTAAAAAGATAAAAGATTTGAAAATTTTGCTCACAATGATGTGATATTTTATATTTCAGATCACACATTTAATCATTTAATATTTTATCTTTGCATACAGGAAGGCTATGCACAGAAAGTGAATTTCCACATTTCTACCTCCCAAACACTTTCTTGCAGCAATAAGCAGTGACCAGCAAATGGTGGTACAGGCAGCATGAGTGACATTTTTCAAAAGAACCAGCACTTTTTTTTTTCGCTCCATTAGATGTATGTATATATATATATATATATATATATATATATATATATATATATATATATATATATATGTGGTATA
>JBCNYG010000022.1:37440460-37452853 GCA_039654305.1 Porochilus rendahli | reverse complement strand
AATCACAGGAGTTTGCCATTGCATACATACTCCTTTTGCACACACTGTTAGGAATGCAAATATACATGCACATGTACATCATGCACACACTGCACCCCCTTGCACTACACTGTCTTACATTGGCTAGATATTTGTTTCTCTTTTAATTTTTTTCATAAGAGTGCATCATACAGTACATTTTGACCAATCACAGAGGTTAAAAAGTTAAAAGTTTCATAATAAATACTTATGAACAGTAGGAAATTACATTATCATATAGTATATAGCACATTTTAGTAGTGTATGCTTGCAAATTGTTTGTGTTGGAAGGTAACACTGTATTATATATATATATATATATATATACATATTTTTTTTCTAAATTTGGTTGGCTTAAACTTTCATTGTAAAGGCATATTAGAGAGTCATTGTAAAGTTCATTGAATAGTTTTTTTAGGGGTTATGGAATTTTGTCTGTCCTGTCCTGGAAAGTCGTGGAAATGTCCTTGAGTTTCATAACCCTGAGGGTATACGGACCCTGAATATTTAAGGAAGCTCTGACTACAAGAACTCTAATAAGCTTTCATTGCTATCTGTATATGAGAAATATAACTTGAAACTTTGTTTTTTACACAGTGAAATTTATGCTGGTCTATACTTGGAAGGCCAGTGCTTTTGCCAGATCACACCTTTAAAATTAGAACAGCTTATAAGAACATGCAATAGCACATATGGCTAAAGAACATATGTATAAGAGCCTTAAAAATAGCTGCTTGTATAGGGTGAGAGGAAGTGACCAATGCAGTACGTTTTTTTGTGTGTGGTTAAAAGAAGGTGTCTGAACAATTCTGAAATTGGAGTGTGCAATTTGGTTTTGTTTTGTATGGCAAAGGTTTTTGAGTTACTTTTCATTTGCATTTTTCATCTATTTTAGGCCACATCACAAACTGACCCGTGCTACCTATAACCTATAACCCATATTTCCGTAGGCGTGTTTTAATGATGATTGTGTCCTCATGAGTGCACTTCTTGTCAAGTGGTGCATTGTTTTGGACACACTACCTGAGTACAAACTAGAACCATGCATATTTGCTTTGACATAACCTTAAAATAATAAACTCTGCAAATATATTTTACATCTATACTCACTTTTCTGTTATATTAACATGTTAAGTGTGCTCTGTGTGCAGCCATTGTGTAGCTTATCTAACGAGAGAGAGAGAGAGAGAGAGAGAGAGAGAGAGAGAGCTGTCTGCTTTCACTCAGATACCAGAAAGAGCTTAAGACAAATGTCACATATTAGCAATTTGCAGAACTCATGCCGACGTATGACATGTTTCTATAAAACATTGGCATACGCTGAACGTATACATAACTTATTAGTAACTTATTTAAAACCTATCGAAAACTTATATTGAACATATCTCCATTGTATACTGTATCTGGTGTGTTCGGGGTGACCAATAAACTTATTTAACTTACAGCTAGAGTATTATGGGCATATTGGTAGTGTTTAGGGGGATTGGTATATAATATAGGGTTCAAACAAGAAACCGGTCAGAACTCCTCAAGACTTAATGAGAAGCAGATGATCCAAAAGATGGTGGATCTGGAAAAGGCTGAGATAAAAAACCTAGCTGTATCCCAACATCAGCATGACCTCATTAATTTGACCCTGTACCAGTTGCGTGTCCACAAAGCCAGGAGAAGAAGAAGTGGTGGAACTCCATAACGAGGGCACTCTGCTTGCCAGAGTGGACCAAAGGATAACCAAGCAATACACCTTCTTCAGGGATCCACTTAAGCCTGGCATGAAGCTGGCCCAGACATTCATACTTATATATATATAATCATTCATTTTCTGAACCGCTTATTCCTAATTAGGGCCGGGGGGGCTGGCGCCCATCTCAGCCGACTCTGTGCGAGGGCAAAGCACACCCTGGACAGCTCGCCAGGGCTAATGTGTTACAGTGGATGTTGTTGCTATATGGAGGAGTTAAACAGTTTTATGGCCACTGAAAGGAACATTTTCCTGTGTTGTATTGTGGAGCATTTAAGTGGTATCAGTCACTCACTGAATGTGCTCCTGTGAGTGGTTGTGAAGCGGGTGGGAGGTATTGTTGAGTATTGTCTTTATTTTGGACATTTCCGACACCTACCTTCCGACATTTCCTCAACGTTATTGGTCTTGCGGATCAGGTTGTTTGCATCTGCTTCTCACCCAGTTGGTTTGGCCAGATGGTATTGAATGCACTGGAAAAGTCAAAAAACATAACCCTCACAGTGCTCGCCGGCTGGTCCAAGTGGGACACGGTTAAGCAGGTAGAAGATGGCGTCACCAAACTCCGAGGCAAGGCTGGCAAGTGAACTGAAAAGGATCCATATGTGGGCTAAACATGGGTCAGAGTTGATGCCTCAATGAAGTTCGGATGGAGGGTCCCTCACAACACCCAGTCCCTAGCAGTCAGAGATGTCTGTCAATCCATCATTCACCAATACGTAGATGAGGAGGTGGTTTGCCCAAGCACTCATTGTAGATACTGACTACTAATTTATTTGGTCAGATGTCAGTTGTACTGAATCAGCATTAGATGCACAGATATACAGTGAATGTGAGCTGAAAAAAACACACTGAAGATGGTACCCTAGGTTTCCCTGACCCTGCGCTTCTTTCTAATAGCAACCACTTCTTCATCGGTGATGATGCCTTTTCCCTACCAACCATGAGGAACCCATACAGTCTCCAGGTTCTGTCGAATGAACAATGCATCTTCAACTACCGATTTTCCCGAGCAAGGAGGGTAGTAGAAAAAGCATTCGCCATCATGGATAACAGGTTCCAGGTTCTGCTAAGTACCATACAGCATCACTCCTTCACTTTCAAGCTCATTGTCAAAGCATACTTGATCCTGCCCTCATGAGAACCAGGTACCCCGGACTACAGAACCAGCAGCATGACTGGGCAGGGAATGAGAACTGCAACTTTGTTCCAGGAACATGGTGAGAGGGAAGTAACTTAGAGGACACACAGACAGCTAGCAGCCCCAACATCGCCTCAAAGGACGGAAAGAAACAGATGAATCTCCTCAAGCACTGGGCTATCACCCCAGCTGGTGCATTACCACGGCAAGATAGGATGATCAAGATTATATTTGTATTACTTTTTTTAATAAATAAATGTATCTCCCTGATTGTATATGAATCCAAGATTATTTTGTTATCATTTATGAGCAAGGATATTTGCCACACTTATGAAATAAAAGCTAATATTATAGCATTTTTGATAAATGGGGAAATAGATTGTGTGTATTTATTTCTTGGATAAAAGTCGATTTGGAAAATATGTTTTATCAGAATCCGAATGCCATTCCAAATATAGAATAAGATAAATATTAAAAAAATTACTAAATTTCATTGACGTACAATGGAAAAGGCATAGTGAGGGATAAGGGATAAGTCTAGAAGTAATTTATTATTGTTAATTATTGTTTATTAATTATTTGAAAATATATTAAATATATTAACAGTTACATAAACAAACATCAAGAGTTTACATAACTTTAATTCAGTGCTCATCTGAAAAATAATGTAAACTGATAACAATGATGAAATTTTTATACAAAATAGCACCAAATGGCCAAAACACTGTCTCTGTTAATGACACACTCAAACTGAACCTGATAACACAGCCTTTCTAATCCTGTCACTGTCACTGTAACTTGTTCTTCTCTAGTGGCGGAGGTGTGTTCAGCTTCCCAGAGAGGCTGCTTGCAGCATCAAAAGCACTGGACAGGTTGAGCACTCCTGAGATGTTATACAGACTCTGTTAGTGCTAAGGGTACTGGGACTCTGGTTCAGTATCTTGGTTGGTGAACATAGAGCAGCCGATACAGCGGCCAAGCTTGGCTAGTGTGTGACATGAGGAGGAGCCTGGAACCCACTCTGAGGAGGAGGATGAAGCATCTGCTGGTTCTGAGGTTGGTGCTGTTGGCACAGTGGCTGCAGTGGTCCACGTAGACAGCTGTCTGTGAACTCCAGACTGATGCAGCTGGTGCCTCCTGCATCTTGGACATCGAGACAAAACTATATCTTTTTGGCCCTCTTCTTCTTGGCATGGGTTGAATGAGAGGAGGTGGAGATGGACACACAGCTTTCTAACTTACACTACAATTGTAGTGGGATTAACCAAATGGTAACACATTCCCTTTAAGCAGGAGTGGCAGCAAAATAATTTAGATTTGTTGTTGTTTGGATTTTTATTTTTTATTTAGTAAAAACAACTTACAAAGTAAAAAAAAAAACAAAGTTTCAGCATCCGTGACCTCCATTATCATGCAACTCAGCGAGACATAACATCCTTGTGATAAATACGGGCACAGCCAATCAGCATTGCGCTGCATATGGGCACCAGTTGGACGCCTTACAGCCATGAAAAATCAATTACCACTGGTTTCTAAACTTTGGAGATCTGCTGTTTCTGGGTAAATACTACAGGTAAAAGGTATGTAAATACAAACTACAGCTAAAAATCAAACAAGCAAATAAACAAAACATTCTGCCATTACCCCAACTGTCACCCATAAAGGGACTGTACAAGGAAGGGTTACTATAATGTACATGATACATTGCAAAGTATAGTATATTACTGAATATTAACAACATGTAATAAAAAATACAGCTTCAATACATGTGGAAATTTATTCTTTTTTATTTCATTTTTTCACATGTAGTTTTTCTGTATTTACCGATTTGTAACCTAAGATTTACCAGATAAGTACTTAGAAATTCAGGGAATTATTATTATTATTATTTTTTTTGTATTTTATCTGTAGCTTCTCTGGATTTACCTATTCAACAATATACTATTAATTACCATCCATTTACTGTGTAAACAGTAATTCAGGGACTGGGAATGATATTAAGGAGGAACGAAATTATCAATTCTACATTGGGAAGTTTACAGAGTACATGAATGAAATGACAGGAAAGGGTGTTAACCTTTATGATTCACACAAAGGCAGTGATGAATAGGTGCGTCCTTGAAAATACCAATGCCCTTAGTCAGGGTAGTAATATAATGAAACTGCCTGTAATGCCTCTAATGACACTGCCTGCATTTTACCCCCACACAGAGTGAGGAGGTTGTAGCACAAAAATTATCCATGGATCACAGTTGGAGATTTGCAGAAGCTGGTAGATTTTTGGGATCATCAAGTCTACAAATCTACAATTAGATTCCACCTCCATGGCAACAAACTATTTCAAAAGGCACACCAGAAGCAAGACTTTGCTTTCATCTAACCGCAAACATAAGCATCCGGCGTTCATTAGATGCTACAGGAAATGCAGCCAATTCTATGGTGAAAGAAGAAAACTGAGAATTTTTGGCAGCAAATACTGATAATGGATGTTGTGTATGAAGAGGAACTTGTAATATAAAAAATAACCTAACCCCACTTTTTAAATATGGCAGCGGGTCTGAAGGCTATAGGAACCTGGCTAGAATGCATGGCAATGCGGTCTCCATAATAGACTGCCTCTGCCAAGAAGCGGCAACTGGGTCATGGTTGGATCTTCCAGCAGTTCAATAAACCAAAATATACAGATTCACATTTCACATTCATTCACTCACTCACTCACTCACTCACTCACTCACTCACTCACTCACTCACTCACTCACTCACTCACTCATTCATTCATTCATTCATTTTCTGAAGCGATTAATCCTAATTATGGTCGCGGGGAGGCTGGCACCCATCTCAGCCGACTCTGGGCAAGGGTAGAGTACACCCTGGACAGCTCGCCAGTTAATCACAGACCTAAACCCCTACAACAATATCAGACCTGGAGAAATTCTGTATTGAGGAATGGGCTCCGATTCCTTCCTCTGTTCTCTCTAGTCTCTTTTAAGGTAACTGTTTTGGGGAGCATTCACTGGGCAAAGGAGGGGTACACTCTGAATAGCTTGCCAGACCATTGCAGAGACACACACACCATTTACACTCACACCTAGGGTCAATTTCAAAAAGCCAACTAGTCCAATATTCATTTGGACTTTGGGAGGAAACTGGAATATCTGGAGGAAACCCACGCAAGCACGGGAAGAACACAACTTCACAGAAAAATACCCAAGCCAGGCCCGGGACTAGAACCCAGGACCTTTTAGCTATGAAGCGGACGTGCTATTCAAGTATTCTTCATTGCTATAATTGTTTATTAAACAACAATTATTGTTAGACATTTTTAATTTTATTTAACTTCAAATGCAAATACTTTTTTTCCTCAATTAATACAAGCACAAATAGTGGGTGATCTGCACACTAATTTACACTTCAAATACTTCATTTGGATATTAAATATTCCAGTTCAGTACTATGAAGGAGATCTCAGCCTGCTATTTCAGGTTCAAGTTGCTGTATCTCTCTTAAATTAGTGGTTTGCCTCTCTCCTCCATTTTCTACATCTGACATGGGTACATGCTGTATTATACTACAGGCTTAGGCAAATATCTTTCATGACATTATCCACATTATTTTTGCAAAAAGAAGGATTGGTAACTACTCTATGTCAAAAAGTATTAAGATGCAGATACATGTAAGTACAACATGCACAGATATATACAAATGGCTGCTGCTAGAAGCTAAATTTCATATATAACATCGCCATACCTTGCCATTTGGCCTGTTTCATTTTGAGATTTGAATTCCATCCATTAGGTTCAACATCATGGAGTTTTCTTGTGGCTTTTCCAGTGACAGACTATATTACAAAGTGTAATATCAAAACCCTATGCACACTGTCTAAAAGAACGAAAAACCCTAGTGGTCCTGTGTAAAGTTCAGTATTTTAGCTCTGTAGGTTCGCCACACACATGCCAGTGGCGACTGCTCTGCTTCCTCTAAATGTCACTAAAGTTTTAATCAAATATTGTATTTATAATAATGTTACAACGAAAATGAACAATGTGCTAGAAAAGAAACTTCATGGCTAGTTCATTCAGAATCAGCAATATATTTTTTTTCTCATTCCTTAGACAGCGTGAGCCATTAAAACCCACTGAAGCGCAGCTTCTCTGAATTCTCTGAATTCTTTGCGCAGCAAAGCAAGACATTCATTAGACAAATGCTTGAAAAATTACTGGCCCCTGGAGGTCACGCTTCTCTGACAATCAGTGGGGAGTGGGCGGGTCAGGATACTGGGCTGCTGCATGATGATTGGAGGAACTGTCAAAGTGGCTCAAACCTCTTTTTAACTGACAGCTGCACCAAAGCTTCTACACTGATTTTTAGCGCTGAGCTGCTGTTTGTTTTCTCTTTTTGCTAAAGATGTAGTTTACCATTTTTTTAGTTGTCAAAAAAACACAAAATACACAAATTAATCAGCAGGCAGATCAACATCCATGATTGATTTGGTTCAAAAGACAGTAAATTTTGTGGTCTTTTCAAATCTCCTGTAATGACACAGTGAGCTGGTCATCTGGAACTGCTGGCTTTTCAATGAAAGCATTTCAGGGTATTTGGTCAAAACTGGGATTAGGGATCTGGCTAACTTTTACAGGGCACACATAAGAATTTACATAAAAATAACTTGATGCAATAGTTGACAAATATTACAGTGTAGTGCTTCCCCTGTTTGACGGACCAGACACACACACACACACACACACACACACACACACACACACACACGTGCACCCTTTCCATTTATATGTAGGTCATTTATCACAGAGACTAATCAGAATGTCGAAGCAGAAAAAACTCCAACCGATTTTATTTTAAGCATATAATGCCACACTTATTCTATTTAACTTCAAAAGTCTTTGAAGAAGCAAGTCCATTAATTATTGAATTATTAGTACCAGAACTGATTTTATCATGGGCCAAAGTAAACAATATGTGCTTTCCTAGTATTCCCTAGATTACTTTTACTTGGATGCATAAAATATGTAATTAAAAATAGAGTATATGTTTACGCTATATGTTCGACCTCTACGACCCTACACTATTTTGAACACATGAGTTTCAAATTGTGGCTGAGATGTGTCACTGTGTACTAAATTCTGTAACATTTCTTGGATGTTCTATTTTCTGTATCCATGGATACAATCACGTTCTGATGTAACGATTCTGAGGCTAGTTTGATATTTTTTCTTCCTGTCTATCTATTGTACCCCCTTCCCCACGCTCTCTCTCTATCTCTCTCACTGTCTCCTTTCTCCATATGTTCTCTGCCCTTGCCCTGTCTTTATTTCAGATAATGAGGGGTGTGAACAGTAAAAACCCCTCTGACGCAGTCAGTCTAGTTACCAAGGTTTCTCAGCGGTGCAGCTAGCCTACTTTATCTATACAGGTCAAAACTGCACAGCTCCCTTCCTATCTAGGCAGTCTACATTTTAAAAGCTCTTTATTATAAACATAAATATAAGTTTAAAAAAATTAAAATAAAATACATTAAAAGAGTGGTGTGAAAAGTGTACACAATGTATAGAATAGTAATAGATATTTTAGATAGAATAGATTTTTTTGCATATAGTTATTGTTCCAAAAGCTTTACACTTATCATCCACTTTAACAAAAAACAGTACATTTGCACACTGTGCAGTTATCAGCCAATCATTTGTCAGCAGTACATTGCATTAAATTACATGGTTGCAAGTCAAATGGAAAAAAAGGTGCTATGGTCAGATGAGTCAAAATTACTTTTTCTTTGCCCTCAATGACAAATGGTATATTTGGAGAAGAAAACCAATACAGCTTACCATCCAAAGAACACTAGACATACAGTACAGCATGGGGGTGGTTGCATCCTGCTGTGGGCTGTTTCTTTGCAGCAGGAACTGGGGCACTCATCACGATAGAACAAAAAAAAACGATGAGGAAAAATACCATCAAATTAATGAGAAAAACCTGCTGCCCTCTGTCAGGAAGTTGCAATGGAAGGAGAATCACTTTTCAAAATTACAATAACCCGGAGTTGGCCATAGAGTGACCGCGGGAAAAAAGGTCTTTAAAAATGTCCTTGTGTGGTCCAGAATGACGTGAAGATTGCAGTACAGCAACAGTCACCATCTGATCTGACCAAGTTTTAACAGTTCTGTAAAGAGTGGGTAAACATTGCACCGTCCAGATGTGCAAAAATGGTGGAAATGTATCCCAACAGACTCATGGCTATAATCAAAATGTAGTTCCACAAGACACTGACACAGGGAAAGGACAGGAGGTGTGATCCTTGATTCCAGACTGAACAGGAGGTGTTCAATAACCAAAAGCAGGCATGCGCATGGTCTACCACTGATCGAACCACTGGCATTCTGAAAGGGTACCAGATGTTTCTGGATACAAGAAGCTGCTGTTCAACCCAAAGAGGGTGCATATACTTGTAGGACAGCAGTTGTAGCTGCCAGCATCACGCGCCTGTTTTTGGCAATTTTTTACTTGACCTCTGATTTCGGTCAAAACATTTTTCACATTTTCTTGAACGGTGCGCCCTTCCCCTATAACCTTGTTCACTATGATCCTTATAGTGCACCAGTCTTCACTCTTCTGCAGAATCACTTCTTTCACAGAAGAAGTAAAAGACTGTTGCCACCGTGGATTTTTAGGTTAGTTGTTTTCATCTTCATGAGTATTTGTGGGTGCATACAGCTCTTTGACCTTTTATGCGAATTAGATCAACTAACACACACTTTAAATTTACAACGGTAATAAGATTCACCAATCTAAGAAGTCAGCTGTGAACAACAACAAGTTTTAAGAACACATTGTGAACCTGACTGAGACATTTGATATGAATTTTCTTAAGAACAAATTTAGGGAAAAGAAAATATAGATAAATTAGGCCCAGTCTTTTTATACAAGGTTTGGATTTTGTTTTTTAAATGCTTCAGAGCCATAGCAAAATCCTTAAACTTTCCTGTCACTAGAATTGGTGAAATAATATGCATGTGCACTGTTCGTGGATCCACGATGAATCACAAATCATTAACATTTCACAACAGGCTTGCAGACTAATGACGAGAAGGATAAGGTGCAAGACAGCTGTTAATTGAAAAGATCCAATCCATCAAAAATAGCAGTTACACAAACAACGATAAACAAGGAACAGTATCATGAACATTATCAGTCCCCTACCCCATGCAAAACTCTGGCTAAAAATGCAAGGAAGCACAAAGATGCATGTCCAAATTTATTTATGCTTCCTTGCACAATCTTTAAGAGTAAAAAAAGGAAACAAACAAAAAAAATAAGTGTTTTGGCAGGTTTACATGATCCTGCTGGAAAAAGAAAGTTTGCACGTGAAGTCACAATAACACAGTACAGTACCTACAATATGGGACAAAAAGTTTCATGATGTGTCTGCTCATCAACTAAAACATAAATAGAGTCAAGAGTCATACCAGGACACTGACACAAGGCAGAGGCAAGTACTGTAGGATGCAAGAGTAGATGTTCCAACACAGATCCACAGAGCGAAGGTGTCCAAGGTGCATTACAAAATCAGAATCAGAACAAATATCAGAAAATAAGCTATAAACAGGGGAAACAAAAGGTAATAAGAACTGACTAGACATTAAGAGGACTTAACGTGGGCAATGCAGATGGATAATTATATACAGGGTCTGACATGGACCATCAACAGCACATGTGAGGTTCGCTGCACTTGCTGGAGGCTGGAGTCTGGAAGCATTGACCCAGAAGTATCTGCTAGTACTGCAAGGTAATGCGCACCATGGATGAGCTCTCATGGTGAGTGGGCAGGTGTGACCGACAAAACAAAGGAGATTCATCCAAGAAACTGAATCTAGGGAGAAGATGGACATTTCTGCAAGACAACAACCTCAAAAATACTGTAAAAAGAAATAACTCACACATGGTATAAACTCTTCTGACTTTATTTTCAGATTCTGAAATTGCTTCTGTTTCAGTAGGACCCTTGCAACTTTGGGAATTAAAGAACAGTTGCCCAAAAGAGTAGGCCAAAATTTCTGCAGAGTGTTGAAATAAACTACATAAAGCTATAACCACCAGCAACTTGCTAGTCCCGAACAACAATAAGTAAATAAATAAATAAACATATATAAAAAAAAAGTAGGCTATATAATTCATTCTCACAATCTCTCAACATGCACATGCCAAACCGCTTAATCCTATTAGAATCATACGGAGGCTGGAACCTATCTCAGCTAACACAAGGGCTGGGTACACCCTGAAGAGCTTGCCAGAACATCGCAAAGCCAACACACACAAACCATCCACACTCACACCAAAACCTAGGGGCAATTTGGGACAGCCAATTAGTCTAATGTGCATGTCTTTGGACTGTGGGAGGAAACCCGAGTACCTGGAGGAAACTCACACAAGCATGGGGAGAACATGCAAACTCCACACAGAAACGCCTTTACCACGCCTGGCACTCAAAACTAGGACCTACTTGCTGTATTGATGTACTAACCACTACACCACCATGCCAGCATTATTCATTCTCATTTACTAAGAATTCTCCACCCATTTTCAAATGTTTTTTCAAGTTAAATGAGAAAAAATAAGTAAAACCTTTGGAATTACGTATATTTATATATAAATCTAATGTAAAGTATGACCTGATTATCTACACTAGAGAAATAAAAATTTACAATCTGTTTTAAGTAATGCTACAAATTCTTGCTTAGTTCTTGTCCATATTGACTAATTAATTCAGATATACATAGTGTATAGTGGGAAAAAAGAATGTGACAGCTAAGCTAATGATTTTTAGCTTCATGGTTGGCAAAGGCATTTCTGTGTGAAGTTTGCGTGTTCTATCCATGCTTAAGGCTTTCCTCCAAGTTCTTCGGTTTCCTCCCACAACCCTAACACAGAACAATGGAATGGTTGTTTTGGGGCTTGCAACACACTCAGGATTTAAAAACAAAAACACAAACATTGCAATAAAAACTTTAAAAGCCCATTGCATTGTGGGATTTTTTTATTTTTAATTTTTTGTAGAACAACAGATTGCTTAGTGGTCTCTATTGTCTTGCCATGTGCTCCCTGCTTGTTTAATGTTAGCATATGGTAGACATGAACAGAGATATTAGCCAGTTCCAATGATTCCTCCAACCTATAGCTCTTACTCTATGTCACTTTATGTATCTTGTTTATCTCATTAAGGATACTGCATCGAGCTGGGGGATGCTGCAGTAAAGAAAGCACCGGTAAAGAGGGAGCTGAGCCAGAAGGCAAAGTCAATTTACGTTCCTACCCCAACGTATGGTCACAAGCTTTGGGTAGTTACTGAAAGAATGAGATCGCGAATACAGGTGGCTGAAATGAGCTTCCTTCGCAGGGTGGCAGGTCTTTCCCTTAGAGATAGGGTGAGAAGTTCTGTCATCCGGGAGGAGCTTGGAGTAGAACCGCTGCTCCTTCGCGTTGAGAG
>JBCNYG010000022.1:37271924-37286218 GCA_039654305.1 Porochilus rendahli | reverse complement strand
AATATCCCTAAAGTTATAGTTATTGTTCCTTTGTTATTGTTTGATAATAGTATATTTCTTTATATCTCTTCTTTATGTTTCTTTACATCTTGGACAGTCGTAACAAGAGTTTCACTACATATTGTACAGTGTATGATTTTGTATGTGACAAATAAATTTCAATTTGAATTTGAAAAGCCTAAGCTTTTTCTTATAATGTTTTACTCCTGGTCATTAAAAAAAGAAATCTAAGGCTAGCATGGGCACAGACATGCGAACGTACATAACAAACAAGTGAAGATTGGAAAAACGACTGAGTGATACACATATATATATATATATATATACACACCTATTCTTTAGCTATAAAGTGTGGGTAAGCTTGTGCTCATGATAGCATCGGATTCCTGTTTTTGACTGCCAGGAGTGGAACCTGATGTGGTCTTCTGCTGTTGTAGCCGGTCCAGCTTAAAGTGAATATTTTGTGCATGCTGAGATGTCAGGCCATCTGGTACATCTGGTATGCATGCCATAATTAAAGTCACAGAGAACACATGTTTGATATGAACATTAACTGAAACTCTTGAGCTGTATCTGCATTGTTTTATGCATGGTGCTGCTGGTGCATGGATGGATAATCAAAAAATTGCATGGATGTGTTTATGTATACAGGAAGAATATATGCCAACATAAATTAGGTATTTATACAGTGTTTACTCATTTTCCATTTTAGCCACAAGCTGAACACCCTCCATATTCATACACTTATCTAACCAGCCAATTAATATAAGTGACTGCATTGCAATTCATAAAATAGTTATTTTCCGCTCATTTATCAAAATAGTGAAAATGTGATATGCTGTGGTTGTTGTGGTGACATTAACTGTATATATCATGGACAGTTTAGCATAACAGTGCATGCAGGGTGAGTTTAAAATGTATTATTTGGGCTATTATTTATATTCATTCTAATGTTCATGGTAGTGTGTTCACTGATGAACAGATGACTTTTGCACAGATTTTGATAGCTGCATATAGAAGGAACCAGGGCCAAAAAAAGTAAATAAATAAATTGGTAGGTGATGATGTCACAGTGTTTGTAGGTCCCAATGGTGGGACACTGTGAATAAGGGACAAAGAGTCTAGCCACCCGTGGAGAACTGTTAAGTGGTCTGCCCATTACATGGGATTTGGATTTGGAATTTGGAATTTGAGTTTTTCTTTTAATGCGTTAGATTGGGCAGAGGTCAACATTGTGCCAACACCAGCCAGCAGGAGTGCTAGACATCAATTTGTTTCGATTTTAAGATAACCTTCTTTTATTTTCAAACACAACAGTCTCTATTGTTTAAATCATATGCTGTACAAATTGCTTTGCAGATAGACCAAAAATAAATATATTGATAAACCAATTATGAGGTTATTAAACCTTTTTCTCAACAACTCTATTTACTCATATCAAGTTTGAAACTAATTTGTTATATCGGCAGATAATCTCGTCCTGTCTGCACACAACATCCATATATGTGAGGGTTAAAGTCACTGACTTTTCTTCCTATTGAGATATTTGATGTGAACATTGACCACAATGTTTATGACTTGTATGGGAATGATACCGCATGACACTGCTTATGCCACAGGATTGGTTGACTGGATCTACATGATCAGACAGGTGTTGAGGTGTTCCTGATAGTGGCATTTTTTTTTTTCAACTAACTTTCTAAATCTCTGCATCTGTGACCCACGACAATTATTCCCATCCTGTTTTCCATTTAAATAAAAAGGACATCAGAGTCACTGAAAGTGGGAAGTTTGCTTAATGCTCGGTTTGACGTTGGTTTCTCCAGCAGTGTTCTGTGATTGGATTGTGTATTTTGAAGCACTTTCGTGCAAAAAAAGGCATTAAGAGAGTGAGGGCACAGCGGGAAAAACATCAATGCAAAGCAAGGTCTTTGAAAGCAGCATTCTTTCCTTCCTCAGAGATGAACTAACCAACCTACATTACATATCTATTAATAAACCGGAACATCATCCTGAGGCTCTGAATGAATGGTTCAGTTTTAAGTAGTAAGTTATAGCCAGCCTCTTCAGGGTACCTGCTTTTAATTTAAGAATATGTATATATAATAAGAGTATCACACATAATTGACACATTCTTTTTAATTAAATTTTCAGACTATTTTTTACATATATGTAAATGCCCCTTTTTCTGTCAAGAAAACAAGGGTTTTTGTTGTAATGTTTTTGTTTTTTAATATAAGCTATTGTGTTTATTAGTAACATATGGTATCATTCCATACCTCATCATTAGATATTTATTATCTTTACTTGGTACCAGACTCATATGGATTGCCATTTAAATAAATTCTATTACCTTCTCTTTACACACAATCTGGAATTGAATTTTTTATGTACAAGCTTTGACCGAGGACCATGAGCCTGATCAACATCCCAGAGGTCTTTTTTATAGCATGTTGATTAGCGTTAATGAGCAACATTTAACGACACAAATCTAAGTCTGAACAGCCATCGCAGAGAGAGCAAAAAGCAAAAGAGGGTAGCTTTTTGAGTAAGCCAGGCATAAACTAAAGAATAAATGAGCAGAGAAAGCCAGGCATAAAGAAAAAACAAAGAAGAAAGGGAAATATCTATTTAATGACTATCACCAAAATAGCAGCGAGACATATAAGGAGTCCTTCAGTGGCACAAAACAGAGCTGGGATAGACAGCACAGGGGTGCATTTACCAGCACTCAAAGTCATCTTTTCATTTCTCATGGGAATATAGGTGGGCTGCAAATGGAATATAAACTCAAGGCAACAAATGTGCTGGTACGGTAGAAATTTCCATATTTATTGAAGCAGTGTGCATTGTTTAAAAAAAATATATTGTTTACATTAAAGAGTCATGAAAAAAAATAAAAGACCCCTTTTAATGGATATTAGCATTTAAAGTGTTCTCTTTATTTTTTTCATGGCTGTATATTATATGAAGATTCATTCATTTGCCAAAACACTTAATCATACTAGGGTTGTGGGAGCCTAGCTCAGCCGACTCTAGGCAAAGGTGGGGAATACCCTGAGCAGTTCAGCAGTCAAAACACCCACCGTCTTTCACAATCACACCTAGGGACAATTTGGAACAGCTAATTAGCCTAATGTGCATGCCTTTTGACTTCGGAAGGAAACTGGAGAACCTGGAGGAAACCCACACAAGCACTGATTGAGCATGCGAACTTCACACAGAATCACCCTTGCCAAGCCCAAGACTTGAACCCAGGACCTTCTTGCTGTGAATCACATGTGCTAACCACTACACCACTGTGCTATCTATGAAAATTGCAATATGGAATGATTAGATAACTTTTCTCCTCCCTTTTTCAGATCGGGTCACCACAGTAAAGACTGACATCTACGTCACCAGTTTTGGACCTGTTTCAGACACGGATATGGTAAGTCCATTGCTCATAGTCTTTAAATATCCAGGAATTCCTCCATTTCTCTTAAAATTCCTCCATTTCTCTTAAAATTCCTCCATTTCTCTCAAATGTAACCTCATGAAAAAGGATTGTTATAAATGTGTGTCATGACTGAAAAGTACTTATATTTTGCTGTGCAAAAACAACCCAAAATAGGTACCGTAAGTTCTGGTCAGCAATGCTGTGTTCTTCACAACATTTGATAGCCAACTTGTATAATAAAAATATAAGCAAACTTGAATTAGTAGACAATTTTTTTGCATCTCATGCACAGAAATAGAGATTGATGTTGAAAAGAGCTTGATGAGTAAAAAGCATGGAAAGAGATTAGTGGTACTATTGAGGTCATGGCCACTTGTGTGGGTCTTCCTACTCACTGTTCATGAAAGTATTAAGGAGATTTCTCCACGACTTCCTGCCTTTAGTATAACGTCTGGCAGTAGCTATGTTGCAGCTATCACATATTTCACGTCTGCTGTAAGAGTTGTACAAGAAGAGAGTGATAGACGGATATACAGAGATAACCAGCAGCTTCAGCATAATATCTGTTAAACCTTGACAACACAGTACCTCTTTTTTAAAAAGCAAGATCAAATTGAATGCTGTATCTCCATCAGATCACTTCTGCTGTAGATGCTGACTCGCAACTACATTAGATTAAGTGAAGTGACAGGTGAAGTAAATTACATAAAATATTTCAATACAATGACACCAGTTAAAGAGTGGGGTATATTCAGCAGCATGTGAATTGGAACTATTTTAAGTTCCAGCTTTGAATTGGAACAGTACTTGGGCTGTGAATGGTGATGTTGCGCAAGAACACAAGAGCACAATTACAGAAAAGTACATAAATTTCGAAATAGCCATCATTCAAAGTCTTAAGTTTTGATTACATGATTTGATGGGCAGATGGGCATGATTTTGACTGGAGCCTAAGACTTTGACGAGGTTGATCATGTGGATGGTTGACTTCGTGTGTATAGTTTGCTTGGGGTGGAAATGATACCAGGATACACTGTAGGAAGGAGGCATGACAGTGTGATGCCTTAAACAGAGTTTTTTCTTGGAGTCCTTGTGTCCTGGCTTAAATGTGTGCGTTACTTCGATATACCTTACCACCTAAACATTGTCTCATATCTTTTAACAGTATTTCTTTAAAGCACTGATGTTTTTCAGCCAGAAAATGTGACCTGACACATTGCAAAACATATTCAGGAATGGTTTGAGGAACATGGAAAAGAGTTTATGGTGTTGCATTGGCCGCCAAATTCCCCAGATCTCAATCCGATCAAACATGATGTGCTGGGTAAACAACTCTGTTCCATAGAGGTGACACCTCGCAACTTACTGGACTTAAAGGCTCTGTTACTAAAGGCTTGGTGCCAGATACCACTGCACATCGTCAGAGATCTTGTGGAGTCTATGGAATGATGGGTCAGAGCTGTTTTAATGCATAAGAGAGATCTTGTGTTGGTGGTTTTTATGTTGTTGCTGATTTGTGTACATTTGAAATATATTGGAATTTTATATTGAAAACCAAATATTGTTGTTTCCTCTCCCCTGCCCAGCTGATATGGAGAAAAAGCCACTACATGTTTGTAGGGTCGAGAAGCAAATTGACAATGGCCCATGGTGGCTCTGCCAGTTTCAGATGCTGTCATATGAGAGGAGGAAATGAAAAGCAATGCCACCTGACTGCACCCTTGCCATACTGAATTCTTCTCCTGAATGATTCTCCTCCCCTGATAAGCCAGAGGAAGCAGCTCTATGACTCATAGATCCGCCAGCGCAGCTGTCTCCATTATCAATTCAAATAGTGACACAGCCAAAGGAAGCAGCTTTTTAATGCAGGTTTTAATCAGAGCAGTCTAATGCATGAAGCCAGATACAGCATGGGGTGCAAAAGGAGGCAAAGCTATTCGTACAATAAATAGCACAGGAGGTATACACATATATGTATACACACACTGTGTGCATTTGTGTCTGACTGTTCCAAAAATCTGTATCTGTTTGGATTTAATCCTGAAGTGGGTGTGACCTAAACCTTTTAAATGAACTATAAACCTCAATATTGCGCCTGCTGGAAACCCCTGGAAATCACAAAAAAAACATAAACAGTAGTAGAATTTCAGCTACATATAATCACTCAAGTTCATATCTATTTATAACATTATCTGGTCTACCGAAGCTTTGACTGAGCTGTAGTGATACTTCAAGTCTAAGGTCTGGAATTTCCTCTACTGGCTGAACTAACAAGGTTAATAAATTTTTGTTGTTGTTTTTTTGTAACTGTGTCTTGTACAGGACTGGTGTTTGGTGTATGGTGACCATTGCAAGAAATAATATGATCTAGAGTTCATGCTGAAGCAGACATTGCTAGCTATAATGAAGCTTCTGAGGGAGTCATCAGGTGGCTAACTACAACTTTTGTGCAGCCGGTTGTTTTGAGGATAGTTTTCCTCGCATGACGGAGCTTACCTATGTGTACCAAGGGTGTCTGGAAGTTCTTACTACTGCTTGCAGATTATTTTCATTTCCTTTTAGGAGATCTTGAAGGTCTCTGCAGTTTTTGAAAATAGATTTTATTAATTGCCTGAAAGCTGCTTTAATACCTTTTATATTATATATTTAATTAATCACACACTTTTATTATTACTTATAATCACCTAATTATTTCACAAATGTTATAATTTACTTTGATCCAGAATTCAATGTTACATGATTGAAACTTGCAACAAGACTTTTGTCAAGCCTAGAATGTGCATGTTCATCTTTTATTAGCTGTATAAAGTATTAATAAATTTGCAATATACTTGTAGGATTAATGGAAGTCATAGTTGATTGTCCACATGTGCGACAAGGCTTTTGTCTGTATATAATGTAATGAGATATTTCCAGATTTCACTCCTCTATGGTGTGTACTTTACGCTTGAACCCTTGCTCTTCGGTCTTTGCCTTAGCACATCAGATCTGTCCAGACTATGTAAGATTAAACATTTCTCTTGCTGCTTCAAAGCACACAGAATCGCAAACCAGCATGACATGTCTCACCTCCTCTCCACCACTCTGCCCTTCTACTGATTTTTTTTTCCTTCTCTAGCTCTCTGATCAAATCCTCCATAATCCATCCACTGTCTTCTTCCACAGGTCTCACTGTGTCGCTTTTTTCCTGTTTTGGTCCATTCTCTCAGCAACATTCTGGATTAGATTAAGTCTGGAGAGGGACCTAATGTATATGCTGCTGTCTTTATTTCTCCACTCTCTTTCAGGCTATAGGCATGTAAAGAATTAATGTAAAGCATCCCCCCAGTACTGATTTACAGGCTTCCCTGTTCCACAATATAGGACCTCAAAGAGTATGTGTGTGTATATGTATATGTGTATGTATATATATATGTATATAGTGTTTTTTTGTTTGTTTGTTTGTTTTTCCCTCCCCCAAAGTCAAATTGTTCTATTTCTTTGTCTCCACACATTCCCTGGGGCTCATCCTTTCTCTCTCACTCCTGTCTCACCTCTTTTTCTTTTTCTGTTTCAAGACTGACAGTTCTCGTTCTTTGGACACTCAAGATTTTAGTGGATTCTGTGTACACAACATTTCCCTATTAGCTACTGAAAATGTATTTAATTTTATTCAAACCTGATGTTACATAATCTCCAAACATTTTAAACTATTTTTCTTGAAGCTTCAGGAATTTAGCGTTAGTCCCCCTTTGATCATTAATCCATTTGTTGGAGTAGCCCTTAATGAATTTCGCATATCTGTTAGAAATAGTTTGGGATGTTGGGCTGAACCTGGTTTTAAACATCTAAAGATTACACAGCTTCTTTTTCATTTTTTTAATGTTTTTTGCTACTCTACTTTAATGGTGATTTATGGACCTATCATACATTTATCTCTTGTTGTGAAGTGTTATCGACTGTGTTATATCTGAAGGACTTGAGGCAATTAATAAACCCTTTTTTCTTTCTCTCAATCCCATTTCACTCCTTCAGGTCTCTATTTCTGCCTTAGGATCTTTTAAGCTTTCATTTGCAGAACTAATACTGTACTGAACTCTGCAGATAAACAGAAAATTGATAGGCTACTAGTGGGCATCATGGTGGTGTAATTGTTAGTACATCCACCTCACAGCAAGAAGGTCCTGGGTTTGAATCCTGTGATTAGCGGGGATATTTTTACATATGGTTTGCGTAATCTTTTGATGCTTTTCTGTGTTTCCCTTCCAGTTTCCTCCCATAGTCTAAAGACATGCGCATTAGACTAATTGGATGTTCCAAAGTGCTCCTAGATGCGAGTGGGAATGTGAATTTTTGTGTGTTATGGTGGTCAGTGATCGGTGGTACTTCAAGAAACTTGCCCACCACAACTTTCATTTTATTATATATCTGCCTACTAACATTTGTGCAAAATCTTAGACCTTTTCATGCATGGTCACTCCATAAGACCCTATTTTTACTTGTGTCAAAAATATGTGAAAATACCATTTTACAAACATTTTGGTTTAACAACATTACAAAATAGAATTAAAGGGCGAATAACAACAGAATTAAATGTATTTGAAAGTATTCATATAAAATTTCGAATAAAGTAAGCTTCATCAGTGTTTCCCTGTAACAGGATGGGTAAGTCTTCCTGTGTCGTTCCACAAGGTGCAGGAGATACTGCTTTTTTTCCTCATTCTTTGTCAATGAGGCATTGTACTGATGCATTAGTGCGATGGCTTGCTCTGCAGTGTCATTAACAACCTTCATGGATGATGCTGCTTTGTAAAGTTCCTGGTAGCACTCATCATCATTCCATTCATCCTTTGCCAAGAAACTTTGTGCACTCATCCTGCCATCCGTGCACAAAACATCAAACATCACAGCAGTTCTCTGTATAATGCAGCTAGCGCGGCCAGTGGAAGACGGCGTCTCTGGTGGACTATTACGGCGTTTTTGGAATCCTTGGAAAAGGGAAATTTAAGGTTTGCAACCATCATTTGTCTCACATCAAAGTAAGGCCTGGTATCAAAGCATGAGAGGGCAACCAGAATTTCTGAAAAATACCAGAGATGTCTTCTAAATGCTGTGGTCGCAGCCCTGGCAACTGACCTGTTTGGGAAGATCTCAAGTGCTTCAAGAAGCTGCACATCATTTAATGAAACTATACACATGTTAGGCTTACAAATAGTGCCAGTTCTTTCAGACTGTCCTTTTCTTTTGCTGTCAGAGTGAACTGCTGCTGAAACAAGAACATCTTGAGACTGTCGATGGCTTTTGCCATCCACCGGGCTTGATGGAATGCTCCGGGTGCTTGAAAGAAAATATCTGCAGCCTCTGCACCACCCAGGAAGATAATGCACAATTTAATGAAGTCTTGATAGTCTTCGCTTGGCTGTGACTCTCCCAGTGCTGGCTTACAAAAGTTCACCATTTCTGCTCGAAGAATGGCAGTGTGTGAATCAAACATGTCATCAGAAGCAGGCTCATTTGGTGACGATAAATGGCCAGTGTTGCTGAAATCTTTTGAAGAGAGCAACATCTTGCCCACTGAAAAAACATGGAAAACACTTGCAAGGACCAGTTCTTACCCTAGCAACTGCTCTATAAAAGTGCATGAGCCATTCTTTAGCCCAGTGTTGCTAGCATTGGTTTCAAATACTAGACCAAGGACCTGTTCCCATTCTTCCAGTGTGGTTAAACAGGCTTCAGCCTGATTTTTGTCAGTTCCACAAACAATTTATGGCACGCCCAGTAGAATCTCACCCCCCCCACTTGTCACCAGTACTGCAATTCTATCCACTTTCTCTTTGCTGACAGTAATGTCAGGAAGAAGCTTTCCATCCCAATGCAAGAGAAAAGGTTCACTGTGGATGAACTGTTTATCCAGTGTTGCCTGTGCCTCGCGGTTTTTGCAGCGGGAACGTCTGAGGGAGCTTGATAGCATGAAAGTCTTGGCGAATGTCATGGCGAAGAGTCTTAGCAACTGCTCCAACAATATATGTAGCTCCTCTATCAGGTATGTTTACTCGATCTAGAGCTCCAGCCACATCAAGATCATCAACCACATTGACTCTTGTTTGCTTTGGTTGGACTCTTCGCTTTAAAACACGAACCTGGAACTTGTCATTTGAAGAATCAGTTGCTGACGAACTGCTGGTAATGTTAGTCACATTCATGGCCCTGTTGCTCAGCTGCCCTTGTTGATGACAATTTTTTCTGCGTAACTGTCCCGTTCTCTATCAGCTTTTGTTCTCTCCTTTACAGTCAGCAAAACTGCAATGCTACCCATGGTGCAAGACGAAACATCATTGCATTGCATTATAAGAAACTGTCATTCTTTTTCAATTTTTATTGCTGTCAGTGCATCACTCATAGCAATATCAAAAAGCTCACGGAGATGATTTATGAATGGCTCCTGATTCATTTTGTCCTGATCATTGTTTCTCTTTCTGTTCTTTTTTAGATTCTCGTATTCAACATGAAACTTCATCAGAATGCAAATTCCAAAATCAATTCTATGGCGTGGAATCAGTGCTTTCTGCTACAGTTCAAAAACACCGAAAATAGTCTTGGATGCTGCTTCTTAAAGTTTTAACTTTTGATCCACATAAAAGAGCATCTCCATTAGTTGGGAGATGCGATCCAGGCATTCGGGCTGCGCCCCTTTCTATGAGCCAAACCTCAGCACTGATTCTTGTTTTTGCCATATTTTTACTTCACTTCACAGTCACCTCTCTTGAGAATTACTGATGATTATGCACTAGTATGCAGTAAGGAAAATCTACAAAAAAGTAACGTTATTGGTCGGCACACAATTCGACATGAGAGTTCTAGATATGATGTATGTGTCAGACATCTGACTCAATTGTCAGATTAAAGAAATGGTCTCTGACAAAAGTAAACATTTTTGGCATTTGGCATTTAGTAACTGTCAAGCATGTTTCATGTTTGTGTGCATGCATCAGATGACATCAATTGCCATTACACAATACATACCAGAAGCTTCTGTTCCAAGAAGATACAAGCTGCATTAGCTGGACGTTTGTGCACTATAGCTGGTGCAGAATTGCAGGACCTTGAGCAACCTCTAAAATTGTTCCAATCTGCTTTAAATTTGCACCCGGTTATAGGTGCTAATAGATAATAGATATAGAAATTGAATTTATGAATGAATTGAAATGGATACATAAAAATACTCTATTAGACATGACTGTGTTATATTGTTTTGTGCTGAATTAGAATTTTGTGTATCATTACAGACATATTGTACAGACTTGTATTCTAATAATGAAATTTCCAGTGAAGTGACAGTTTATGATTTATTATTTAAATCTTGCATTTAATAAGAAATGAAGAGAAGAAAATAGTGTAGCGCAAGTACTAATGTGAAACCCAGACTTATGAAACTACTGTAATAAACTCAACATTGGGAGCCTTGTCTAAACATAAACACAGGAAACAAAATGAATATCTTGTTACATTTATGACCCAGTTTTTATAATCGTTGACTTCTGTCATCTCTTTCCCTGGGTGACCACAGTGAGCCATATCTTCACCAGATTGCACAATATCTGTTAAATTAGTGTTACAGTGGGAATGTAATACACACTAGACTTCCCTCAGGCTCCGGGGAGAGTCCAGGCCCAGTCATTGATGGATGAAAGGATTTTTATAAGTTGGTTTGGTATAAAAAGCAGCTCCACATTCCTCAGCTTTTCCATGGAGAGACACTGGGGAATGGAAAAAGGGAGGGAAATGCCGATGGAAAATGAGGTAAAGAGGTATTAGGAGCAATAGGGTGAAAATACAACAGGTAAAGAGAAAAAAGAAAAGTGATGGCTTGAGAAAGGGCAGCAATTGTTTTGTGCCTGTATTGCTCTTCTGCCTACAAAGGTTGATGTCTGTACTGCAAGAGTCAAATAGAGACATCACCACTTTTGCTGAAGCTTGAGACAAACCTGCATTATTCTGTACCTGCCTTATCCTGCACCTGATAACTCTACACCGTATAGAAATTAATTTCATGGCTTTATACTGGATAGAGGAATGCTGCTTATAAAGCTTCATTACATTTATTATTAGAGAAAGCAGAAATTCAGAGAAATTTGAGTTTACATCTTTATATTTTGCTGGTATCCCCTTTTGATTAGATCCATAAAGTACTGTGGTCTTAAAAGAATTGTTACTATTTAACTTCAATATGTATTACGAACTGCATACTGTCAACTATAAAATGTACTTTAATAGCAACAGCATTAATAATAATAATAATAATAGTAGTAGAAATAATAATAATTACTAGTAGTAGCCTGGTGAACTGTCCAGGGTGTACCACACCTTTTGCCCAGACTGGCTGAGATAGGCCCCAGCTTCCCTGCAGCCCTAATTAGGATTAATGAGCTTAGAAATGAATGAATGAATTATTATTATTATTATTATTATTATTATTATTATTATTATTATTATTATTATTATTATTATTATTAATATATGATAACACAACTACATAATAACACATTTTGGACTCCACTGATGTCTGACAGATGTGAACTGGACTGAATGTAGACACGAAAAACACGCCGAAAGATTGAATGAGTACATTGTTTTCAGCAGTATTTAAAAGCACCGAATAGATGCAGTGATAACATGGCACGCATGCTGTGTAATTGTTTGATTGTAGTAAGAACATGGAATGTATTGGTGTGACCAAATGTGTGGTAAGAAATTAGTGGGAATGTTAGAAACAGTAAGAACCTGGCATGGATGAAATAAATATGTGGTGTGGACCTGAAAATTGCACATTTTTTGATCACGTCCCCACTGCGGCTTGCAAAATTTTCAGGTCACCGAGCAGTTTTTATGGTCTTCATCTGAGTGTGATGGGAGCTTACTGTTTTACACTTTGCTAGGCATCAGCTGATGTTTTGGTAGTTAAGCTCCAGTGGAATGAACTTGATGGCTTGGTGGGATAAAATTAATGTCACCCACCAGAAGGGGGTGAAAATTTGCTGAGACTTCATTGAATGACTTCCTGAAGGTCACAATGACATTAAAAATATAAGAAGGTAATGCAATGAACGTTAGTGGTTAATTTTGCATCAGGGTATCAGGCAATACATGTTTTCCCATGTCATAGTAATTTTTATCTAAGATAGCACTTACATTTACATTATATGGTAGACCCTTACTCAGAGTGATTTACAGAAGAGTTTTGTAGTCACCATTTAAAGCAGTACTCATGCTTGTACAAATAATTCAGCGTTCAATAATAAAACTAAAGCTAAAACACTGTTGGAGTGCAGTGAGTACAACAGGATGGTCAATTTAATTACTGTTAATTTAATTGCTTTGGTAAGAGATAAGATTTGAGTCTGCATTTGAAAACATCCAGTGACTCAGCTGTTCTGCAAGTCTGGGGAAATCCATTCCACCACATGTGTACAAGTACACAGAAGTGTCTTGATGTATGTCTTTCTTGTACCCTGAAGGATGGTGGGTCATGTCAAGCCATGCTAGAGGCTTGAAGGAGATGTGAAGCAGAGCAGGGTGTGATAATTGCCTTCAGGTAGGTAGGAGATGTAGTTGCAAGGGTTGGATGGTGTGCAGGGTCAGACATGTGAGGAGTGATTAGAGTAGTACAATCTTGACATGACAAGGTACTGAAGACGCATCTGAGGAACCATGGTAGAGACCAATACCCTTTTCATTTTTTCAGTTAAGCTATAAATGCTCAGTAGTATTGTTTTTAATTATCTCTCTTTTTTAATCATTGATTTATTTTTGACACTGTAAATAAAATAGACTTGGCAACAACAACAACAGCCAAATTAATGCTAATAATCTAACAATTATAATGATTCATCTTCATCTTCTTCTTCTTCTTCTTCTTCTTCTTCTTCTTCTTCTCCTCCTCCTCATTTAGCTCTGGTTAGCACTTCCACCTCACAGCATGAAGGTCTTGGGTTTGATTCCCGAGCTCAGCAAGGGAGTTTCTATGTTGAGTTTGCATGTTCACTCTGTGCTTGCATGGGTTTCCTCTGGGTACTCCTGTTTCCTCACACTGTCTTTGTCTTTGCTGTTCAGGGTGTACCCATCCATCGCCCGGTGCCAGTGGAGATAGGCTTCAGCCTTCAGCTCTAATGGAATGAAATGAAATGAATGAATTAATTATAATTGTTGTTGTTTGGATACACCTACCCTTTCTAACTGATTTAGAATGCGTGTCCAAAACTATGACTGGTTCCATATGCCAAAGATTCAAAGAGGGTGAGTATAAAATATATTTAATTTAGAGCCTGTTAGACATGACTGAGCGTTAAAAATTCACAAATGAAAGCTTCAGAGAAAGTGCTGTTTGCCCTGTAAACATAATATGCTGATGCAAGTGCACACGAGAGAAAGCAATGTCATAAACCCCCAAGTGTTCATAAAGGTGTAATAAAATTTGCTGTGGTCTGGACAGCACTGAAAGAAAAACTAAAATTGAGTTTTCTGTGGTATGTTACAAAGTCCCACACTTGATTCAAGTGGTGGCTGGGGTGCTTTTCAATAACTGGGAAGAGGGATGGGGGCAACAAAAACTCTTTCCTGATCTTTCTTCACCCTTACATTGAGTGACAGGACCTGACACCTCTAACCAAAGCCAGATGGATGAATAGCTCTGGCTCTGTTTGGTCTGTTGTGCTGTCTGTTAACTCTTTAGCACTATTAACAAGCACTTGGTCTGTCATGTGGTTAGCGTGGCTAGTGGAGCTTTTATTGCATACCCAAAGAAACAAAGAATGCTTCAAGCAACTTATGCAAATTTGTGCCTCACATGTAGAGCAATATTAAAGACTTTAATGTTTAC
>JBCNYG010000022.1:37179998-37193628 GCA_039654305.1 Porochilus rendahli | reverse complement strand
GTCCAGGGTGTACCCCGCCCTCGCCCAGAGTCGGCTGAGATGGGCGCCAGCCTCTCCACGACCCTAATTAGGAATAAACGGTTCAGAAAATGAATGAATGAATGAATGCACAGCAGAGAAGAGAGAAGCCATGTTTCATTCTGTTGATGCAAGAATTGGGCCGGATATCATACATATCCAAAACACAAATTTGCTCTTTTACCATAAATGTGTGCTTTGTGATGGCAATAAAAGACATACCATCTATTTGATGCAACATGATTAACGTATGATTCTGCATCAGAGCTACGCTAGTTATATAGCTCTAAATTCTATCCAGTACTACGGAAGCATCTTCTATCAGCGAACAGTTCATGAACAGCCTGGACTCATCAGGGAGGAGATGGAAAGGTGGCAGCATGCTGATTGACTCATTTTTATCCAGCATGTTACAAAATCGGTGGCAGCTGTTGCTGTGAGTTCATTGTACTGAAGGATTATACATTATGGTTATTATTCGTTATACATTATAGCTCGCTAAGTCAAGGGAAATATATCACGAAGGCATGTTCACATTTGTGACACAGTAATATTTTTTGAAATAAATGACAGTATAAACAATGCAGTATGTTTTGTGAAGGATACAAATGAAACTCTTTTCATATCATTTTTCAAAATAGGATCTCATGGTTTCATGGTTGATTAAAGCCATGTTGTCAAACAAGACATCATAATTCAAATAGATTAATATTTGACGAAGGATGCTAGAAATGAATTGGCTTCATACATTAACTTTGTTAGGGGTTTGGAATGTGATCTCAATCTCTGAAAACTGTTCAACCCAACATGATTTCATAAAGTCCATTTTGTATTCCTTTCCCTCCACCCCATACTGGGCTTCAAAACTCAAAAATGTGCAAGCTGAAAGGCTATTTAACAAATATAAACAAGTATTTTGCACATTAATGGCATATTTAGATGACTTTATGGCTAAATTTAGGCAGAAATCATGACACAGCTCCTATCAGCTCGCATTCCTTACAATGGCATGTAGACATTACGAACCTTCTAATAATTAATCTATTTTTTATGATAATAAATAATCTGCATTTACCAGCACAAATGAACATGTCAATCAATATCACAATATTAATAAAAATATTACACTGGCCGGCCAAAAAAAAGTCGCACACTGTAATATGTTTATCGTGTGCATTTATCCTTGATCACAACATGTAATCTCCATGGTATTGTCGATCGATCCAATTGGTCAGGTCGAGGCTCAGCAACATTAATGTGGCAATAAAATGAAGTCAGTTGATGAACTGAATGTACTGAATGAGCAGGTTATCCTCCCAGTTCCCTGATGGCACAAAAATAAAATAAGGACTCAAATAAAGAAAGAGTGGTTCAGGGAGCATAAGGAATTATTTTCAAATGTGTATTGGCACCCCAGTGTCCTGACCTTAACCCTTTGTTTGCTGAAACAATGGCATGACGATGACATGCTGTAAGCAAGGCTAAAGGTGGAACAACAACTTTAGTGCAACTTTATTTTATTTTATTTTATTTTATTCTTTTGCCGGACAGTGTATGAAGAGAGTAAGTGAACTTCGAGCTCCTATGATGATCGGCAAATTTGGATGAGGTAGCTGAGGTAAAACCTGTGATTTGTAGAACGTTATAGAACATAATTTAAATGTGTATTTTTCATAACCTATAATAGATGACTGTTGTAAATTTTTATTTAAAAAAAAATGTGTTTCACACATTAATCCCAAAATAATTCATTATGTTGATAAGGATTTACAATAATAATTCACTGTTCTGCTTTTCTACAGTACTTATACAATGCATTTAGTATATACAGTATATTACCAACCTAGTAGATCTATTTCTTATCTATCTATCTCTAAATAATAATAATTATAATTTTTTTATTATTAATATTACTATTACTATTATTGACCATATAATTGATATTTCATTTTATTAATACATCATGTTTTTCAGATGTTACCTGTTATTTTACAGTATGCGCAGTTTAGTACAGTCTTGTTAATATGCGAATGTCAGGGTCCAATGCACCTCATTACATTAAATTAAATGAGTCGCATTTTAGCATTTTTGTATATAAAAATTTTTACTCTCAAAAGTGTAATAACTCAAAAGCGCAAATATGGTCCTGTGACATTAAAATGTATGAAGGATACATTCATGTGGAGAAAATGGCTTATAACAGGACAGTAAGTGACAAACTTAGTAAAATACACATAGCTGAGATCATAGGAGGTGTGGAGTGCTGTGTATACAGCTGTGTGTATGTGCTTGTGTCTGGGCGTCAACACTGCCATGGATCAAAGCAGAATGTCGTCATATTGCTCAAATATGCACAATTTCAGTGAAAAATTACCCAAAAAGTCACTTTTTGGTCATCCCCATGTTACAAACAAATGGGGTTGGCGCATATTAAGTGGAACCGCATTTAAACATATTTAAGAGATTCTACTTTGTTTGTTAATAGAGCTACCATAAGAAATTCAATGTTCATTTTTTTTTTCTTTAAAAAATGTTTTACTTTTTTTTTTTTACATTTTCTGAAGCTCTTAATCCTAATTAGGGTCACGTGGAGGCTGGTGCCCATCTCAGCTGACTATAGGAGAGAGCAGAAAACACCCTGGACAGCTCGCCGTGCCGCTGCAGGACAGAAACACGCTGACGGCAATCCACTGGCCTACTCTTTACAAATGACAGCAATGGTTCTTTAACATGCCTCTCACTATAGGCAGTGAGAGACATGGCTGGCCTTTGATAACCCAGTTATCTGCACTCGGGGGACAGCAGTGACAACGTCATCTATCACGTCGGTGATAGTGGGGTTTTAACCCCTGACCTATGGATCAGTAAGTCAGTACCTACCACCGCGCCACCACTGCATCAACTGTGCAAATAACAACTAACGGATTACAGTATATTTCCCTTTATATAAAATGTAAAATATAAAAGATCCAATTAGACAATTGCAAAAGACATTTAACATGTGTTTCAGATGTTACTATATACTACACAAGAACATAAAATGCCTTTTTTTTTTACTTAGCCTATTTTAAGCATGACAGAGGCACGTTATTTGAGCCCCACATTAGGTATTATTATATTTATTATTAGCATTAGGTAGCTTGAGTGACAGACATTGATTTTTGGAACTGTTCATGAGCCCATGCAGTAATTTCTAAGACAGAATGCCTGTTTTTAATGCAGTGCCACCTGAGGGCCCAAAGAGCACAGGCATCTAAGGTTGATTTTCAGCCTTGTCCCTTGTGCAGAGTGATTTCTTCAGATTCTTGCTCTCTTTTGATGACAGCATGTACTGTAGATGATGACAGACTCAAAGTCTTCACAGTTTTACGTTGAACATGATTCTGAAATTCAGTCCACAATTTGTAGACAGTTTTGAACAGATTGGTGGACCTCTGTACAGATGTCCTTTTTATACCCAATCATGTTACTGAGCTTTTGTCAATTAATCAAATTAGTTACAAAATGTAGGCAACCTCTAGCTGTTTCTTTTTAATAGCACTTACTTTTCTGAGATATGTTGTTGCCATCAAATGCAAAATAACCTTTTTTTTATTGTTAAAATTGTACTTTTTGTCACTTTAAGCATTTGAAATGTTTTCTGTGGGTTTATTAGATTTTTTTAAAAATGATCACATTCTGTTTTTATTTACATTTTACACAGCATACCAATTTTTTACTACTCCAAAAGAAAATGTTTAGCTTTCTTTCTTCTTCTTTATTTACTTTATTTTCTTCTTTCTTTTCTTAATTTTCTGGGATGGCACTATAGTGAATTTCTAACATTTTAGAATCAGTGATTACGGCAATCTGTAAGAGTCTTTGTCAGTCTGTCTGTCTGTGTATTTCACTTGCTCTGTATCGTAATTTTTTTCTAATGAATTTACATTTGCCATAATCGGGATCAGGTCTAGAAAAAGTATTTTTCCTGTCACTGCATAACCACCAGGTGTGCATGGTAGTCTCATGTGAACCATGTGTGTGAGTGTGAGCTCAGGTGTATTCCAGCTCAATGCCCCGAAGTGCTCAAGACTGCTTTCATATTCATGCCATTATTCAGATCCGCCCCCTCCATCTGCCTGTGTGCTTTTCCTCGAGCTCTCTCAATTCTGAATCACAAAAGAAGTAGAAAGCAGGTAAAGGGTTTCCATCGTATCTGCTTCAGCTCAGCTTCTATAGTGTTCTCAAGGCAAACTTAATAATCTCTGCTTCCCCGCAGGACTTTCCCCTTAAGTTCTACTACATGCAGCGCAAGTAAAGTGTGCTATCTTTGTTGTTAGTCAGGCTAACAGAAAAACAGCATGATAATCTGATAATCTGGTGAAGCCCACTTCTGTACACGAAGAATATGTTTTTAGATATGGAATGGTGTAGCTTTGGAGGTTTTCTAGATGATCAGCCCAACTAATTATTATTATGGCAGAATATTGGATTTGTTGCTCCCCTTAATTAAATTACTGTGTAGAATTTAGTTTTTAGTTGAGTTAGCATCCTCGCCTCACAGCAAGACGGACTTGGGTTTGAGCCCTATGACCAGCAAGGACGTTTCTGTCTGGAATTTGAGTGTTTTCTTTAGATTCCCCCAGATACTCTGATTTCCTCCCTCAATCGAAAGGCATGTACATTCGGCTAACTTGCTATACCAAATTGTGAATGGGAGTGTAAGTGGAAGTTTTTCTTCGTAAAACAGCTTCTGTAAAGGGGCTTGCAACTCTCTCAAGTAAAAACAAAACAAGTGGCCCAGTGTATCATGGGTGCAAGATGGGAAGTGAGTGAATGATATACAGTGCATCGTAATACTCAATGTTGGATTAAATTTGAGAAGAACTCTTTGGATTCGGTAAATCTGCATTGATTAATTTATATAGAGCTAACGGTCCTGCACAGTTCTGCCTTAAACATGATTTGAGATTAGATTTGGGGTGCCGGTGTCTCCCATGCAGTAAAACCAGTTAAAAATTATAATCCAGTCTATCTGATTTACTACAGCTAAATCTTAATGACCGGAAACCTCCACGGATATATATATCCTAGCCAAATGCTTGCTCCAAGAAACATTAATTGTCAGCACAGGTTATTCACAGTCCTGCAAAAGCAGTAGAGTTCAGAGGCCATTTGGACATGTGGTATAGAGGAGCAGATGTTAGGTATGTCATGGGGCAGTATAAAACTTGGGGGATTGTGGTATTTTCGTGCCATTTTCACTTAGCAGTCCACACCACTCGGCAAATTTACTTTAAACTGAGTTTCACACACACGCACACACACACACACACACACACACACACGCACACATATATATATATATATATTTATATATATATATATGTATATATATAAAATGCTTTGGCTCAGAAACAATGGCATAAACACATGCCACACCGAGAAATACACACAGATACTTACTCAGTTTTACTTACTTACATTAGAGATGAAATTAAAGCGTGGAGCTGTGTAAATCAACTTTAACTCATTAACTAAATCCATTTAGAAAGAGTCATTAACTACACAAATTGTAATAACCCTATTATTTCAAGCATGATAAATTGTAAATTATTACTCCCTATTGAAAGGGACCTATAAGACCAACACAATCCATTCCACACTATATTCAACAATCAAGCAATTTCAAGAAGACAACGCATTTAAAGGTTTGCATCCACTTCCCAGGCATATTAAATAAACATGGTTACATTAATAGTTATCATGCATGTGCAAGATCGCTCCTCTGGTCACATGATTTTGTCACTGTTATCGTTATTGTAAACAAACACAGAAAAAAATGAGCTGAAGTGGTGTCACCAGGAAACTTTTGTGTTTATCCAAAATGAATGGATAATGGAAGATAGAACACACAGGCTATTCACTATTAATGAATGGGCACCATTAAAGTAAGATTTGAGGATGCCCATTTTATGTCTACAGGTCTATAAGCAGTGAGTTGCTATGGAAATGTTTTGTTTGTTTGTTTATTGGTGATGTAATTGTCAGCATGTTCCTCCTGTGCTTTTGAAGGTTTCCTACAGATACTCCGGTTTCCTCTCACAGTCCAAAGACATTCACTACCTGGCTATTCCAAATTACCCTCGGTATGAATCTCAGTGTGAATGGTTGTGTGTGTGTTGCCCTGCGATTGTCTGGCGAGCTGTTCAGGGTGTAGATTGCCATTGCACAGTGTTGGCTGAGTTGGGCTCCAGTCTCCCCCACCATTAAGAAAGGATTTAGGAGTTCAGCAAGTGAGTGAGTAATTGAGTGTGTGTGTGTGTGTTTGTTTGTTTGTCCAATAAGATACTGTGATTCCAACCCAAACATTTGTTTTCTTGATCAAATTTCCATCTAGAATATCAGATCAAAGTGACCTGTTTTTGCAATTCAACTTAATTATCTTGAAGCTTTTGCATTTCTCATTTTGCTGACCCATTTCCCTATACTTAAATAATGTCCTAGATAAGTTCATAAATTGTGCATGCACATTAATAATGTTTTCTTTTTTCATATTGCAACTAGGTCACTTGTCAAATGATGAATAAGCAGACGATGGCCAAACATGGAATCATTTATTAAATTATAATCCTGCAATGACTTTGTTGGTATTTAAACAATGTATAAGTCAAGTTCATGCTCATCGACCAAAAGCAGCTGGAAGACAATTCATGCACTGATTCATTATCTATGTGGGCAGTGTAGCGTCGACCTAAAGTTTCACATTTGCATTGCATTTTTTTTCTTCTGTCTCTTCTTATGTGAAAATGTGTGCCAGAAACATGCTGTAGATAGTTTCCTTGGTAACAGTAGAAAGAAGGGATTTTCTCATTTAAGCAACTATGCCAGTAGCATAGTTAATAAGATGAAGAACTGGAAGCAAGAGGGCACTGCTTTTTTAAAAGCACTGGATTCCCAATATCAGTTCTTCAGCATAACAAAAGCTTGAATGACTGCAATCCAGGCAAGACAGAGGACAAGCATTTTCACTTGTATTAGAGCCTGGGTGCTGTTTTAAAATACAAGCGCTGGGAAAGTAAATGAGACATCAGCAAAACAAAAACTACTTCAATGCAGTTGCTAGGAAACATGGCAGCAAACTAGTTTTCAAACAGTACAGCCATGGCATATTTCTGGAACACAACAGAACATAACAGGAGAAATAGCAGTGGATGGTAATATATGTGTGGGAGCAAAAGACAGAAGCTTATTAAAGATCTTTTCAAGTGGGTGGGCACTCAAATTAATCTTTCAGACACGCACTCAACCTTGTATTGGATTACATTGTTTCTCTGTTTAAAGGGAATTTGAGTCAAGAAGAAACTCTACACCATGCCATTAGTATTAATGATCACAGGTAGCCATTTGGAATAAAATGTCTTTGTATAACTTTATATAATTCTTTTGTATATAAAGATTTACCTTATATCTCCATCCTTGAAAACCCAATATATTCATCCATTTATTCATTTTCTAAGCCCCTTAATCCTAATTAAGGGTGCGAGGAGGCTAGCTCCCATCTCAACCGAGGGTGGGGTACGCCCTGGACAGCTAGGCTATTGCAGGGCCAACAATCACACAAATATCCACAGTCCAAAAACATACACAGTAAGTTAATTGGCTGTTCCATATTGCCCCTAGGTGTTAAATTGAGTGTGATTGGTTGTGTGATTGTTGAGTGATTGTTGAGTGAAGTGTACACAGGCCTTCTTGCTGTGAGGCAGATGTGCTAACCATTGTGCCACCATGCCAACCTCCCAATATATGTATTCAAGATATTGTTTTTCTTTTCTCCATGCAAAGCTCTTAATATACCCTCTAGAGGCTGCACAGTGATATGGGATTAGCATGTCCACCTTACAAAAAGAAGGTCCTGGGTTCAAGTCCCAAGGGCATTTCTATATGGAGTTTGGATGTTGACATCATGCTTGTGTGGGCTTCCTCTGGGTACTCAGGTTTCCTCCTGCGGTCCAAATACATGCAAATTACAATAATTGGCTTTTCTAATTTGCCCCTAGGTGTGATTGTGACTGTGTATGGTGGTGTGTGTTGGCCCTGCTATGGACTAGCGAGCTGTTCAGAGTGTACACCTCCTTCGCCCAGAGTTGACTGGAATAGCCACCAGCCTTCCTGCAACCCTAATAAAGAATATAGTGGCTCAGAAATTAAATGCATACTATATATCTTCTTACCTGTGATTGGGGAGGGGGACGAAACACACTATATTTCAGCTATTACTGTTTAGCTCCCGCCTCTGGGTAGCTATAGGAATGGGTTCTGTCCATCCACCTATCCATCTGTTTGTCCATCTGTCCGTCACACTTTAGTTTCTGGATGTTTACTGGATGCGCACTGAAGCTGTGGCTTTCAAACTTGCTTTGCGTGTTCTATATTGGCATATTATGAAATGGTCCTTTCAATGAAGACATCTGGACCTCTGTGGTCTTTTTTTCCAGTTTACTCCCACGGGTTTTCATATGCCTCTATAGCTATTAACCATCATTAAATTCACGTGTGCCCTGTCTTGGTCGTCTGCATTAGGCTGTATCTGCCAGAAGCATTAAAAAAGTTCACTTGGTGGTACTGATTTAAGCGCATGCTGTGCTATGGCATTAGAACCATATGTAGTCATATCCGAGACTTGCCAGCCCAGATGGCTTCGGCTCATCTTTCTGGGTAAAGAACAATAGAATTTGCTGTGCCCACTGGTTCTGTCTAAGCAAGGGAAAAGTGTTCAATAAGATCTGAATTTTTGTTAAAGGAAGGTGCCTGTCCACGGGATTAAAGTAACACAGATTCACCATTAATACATGAGAGTTAAAATATACCAAAAAGTCAGGGCATTTTATTTTTGTGTAATTGTATAATTGACAGAATATTGGTTTTCTCTCTTTAGATGGGAATGTATGGTAAAATGACCCTGCGGTGACCTGGTGAGCTGTTCAGGGTGTATCCTGCCTTTGCCCAGTGTGGGCTGAGATAGGCTCTTGCCTCCTTGTGACCGTAAGAGGATTAGGTAGTGAGTGAGTGAGTGAGTGAGTGAGTGAGTGAATGAGTGAGTGAGTATTCTATATATATAACATATTAAAGTAGTTGACCAACGAAGTGAGTCATTCACCTAATAATAGACAAGGGTCTGATCTTGAATCATACCGAGTAAGGAAATACATTTACTATATTAATGTTATTTGGTGTTAAATATTAATTTTATTGTAAGAAAGCTCTGTTTCATTTCGTTTTGTACAAGGAGTCATCTGATACTTAGATTCAATTGAAGTTTAAATATACTGCACAGGGGGTATGGCTTCTCAGTGATTAGCATCGTCACCGCACAGTGAGAATGTTCAAGGATCAAATCTCAACCAATTGCCTTTCTGTGTGTGTTGTGTGTATGTTCTTTCTGTGCTTGCATGGGTTTTCTCCATGTAATATAGTTTCCCCCTACAGACCAAAAACATGTAGATTAGGTTAACTGGCTACGATAATTTCCTCATAGTTGTGATTGGCCATGTGAATGGATGTTTGTGTTTGTGATAGCACCGCAACAGACTGGCAATCTGTTTGGGGTGTACCCAGCTCTCACCCAAAGTCAGCTGGGATTGGTTTTCGTTTCCGCTATGATCCTGGCACATAAGTGGTATCAATAAGACTCTCAGACACAGACTATAAAATTAATGGTAAAATACCGTTAGTTTTGACTTCCAACGAAATACCGTAAATTTAACGGTGGCCGTAAATCAAGATTAAGGTAATTTACCATCATTTTTATATACTAATGTATTCCTGAGAAATTACAGGCACCGTATTTTTTATGGTAATATACCCTAAATTTATATATCAGTGTATTCCTGAAAAATTACAGGCACCATATTTTTACGGTAATATACCGTAATTTTTATACACCAATGTATTTCTGAGAAATTACAGGCACCGTATTTATTACGGTAAATTACCGTTAAAGTAACATTGATAGCGTACTTCCCTATCAGTGCAACACTGTTTTACGAATTACAGCGTTACTGTCACTTCAGAGGTCTTATTTTCTTAATAACATGCAGATAAAAAGAGTTACTTAAATATTATATTTAATATTTATCAGAGTGAAATGGCAGAGGGCATTCACATATAAACACACACTTTCATATATTCATACACAGGGGTCTCGTTTGATTTGTAATAATGACAATAACTACACTTTAAAACTGCATTTTGGTTGGGGTATATTCATATATATATAATCAAAGAAAGACAGCATTTTACATACCATCAATTTATTGTTATCACATGTTTCAGTATAAAGCTCAAAATATATAAATAAACTATGTATATACATACTTTCAAACCACTATATTACAGTATATTACAGTACATACATATTACAGTATTAACTTATTTCCTGTGCCACCCATCTGACTTTTTAAATAAAGGTTAATTAGTGAGATTTATGAGTTTTTGATCTGTCATTTAAGAATACTTGAATATTGAACTATATGAAGCAATGAAAACAAAAAGCTGTCCTTATTCTGTCCATTCGAAGTCCGCCAAGTTTCTGATCTGTGTCTTCATATTCGGGGACTGTCCTTTCTGGCCGATACATTATCTGCAGTGAAAATAATATACAGAAGAGCAATATAAACACACATGGGCAAAAAAAACAAAGCTTATACAAAAGTTTTAAAAGTAAACATACACAGTCAACACGTACTGTCGCAAACTTGTCGACCACGAAGATGCTGTAAGATGTACATATATACAGAGTTGTTGCTTGCGCTGGTTGCTGCTATTGCTGTTTCTGTTGCTGCTTTAACATGGCTTATCTGTTTGTTTGGGTGGTCAAATTTCACACCAAAGAAGCATTGTTGGTTCGGACTCTGACAAGTGACGTCACTCTCGCAAAGCCCCAGTGCATATTGGGTCGTTAGCGCCATTTTGGCTGGTAAACAACAATGCGGAACAGAGCCGAGGATTGCTTTTTGTGTAAGAAATGGTACGTTGTTGTTTGCGTATAAAGATGTAACTCGAACGGTAGAACAGTTGAGCGTGGTGTTAGATTTTTCAGGTTTCCCGAGTGGAAATGAAGCTAAGGGCAGCAGGTAGAGGATATAACAAGGAGATGTTGGGATACATGGGTTGCTGCAGTGAGACAGAAGGACATCACACCAAAATATCTCCATATGTGGGTGTTTGCACCTGTCGTTTTCACAAAGGTAAGATGCTGTTATAAAAATAACAATACTATGTGCTGCGTGGATGTCTTGTAAAGTTACTGAAGTTGATGTTATGTCCTTGACGTTGGTTGGCTAACGTTAAACTAGTGAATAACACTTGCCGAGGAGACCTGCAGAAACTGGAGAATATGCTGCCAGCAAATCTGATGCTGCATGCTACTTTTACAAACTACATATCATATGTAGCTGAGACTCTGTAGTAGTAGTGAACAAACATAAGATGGACACTCCATCCCTACATCTGGGCCACACAGACATTAAACGCTCTGAAAGACAAAGTCTTCACAAACCAGTGACTAGCCATAGTTTATAAATATGACGGCTGACTCAAGTATAAAGTTTCAAACTGTATTTTTCACACCGAAAATTCTGCACACATAAAAAAACCTCACACACAACAAATGCAGAGCAATAAATGAACACGAGAAATGACAAAGGTAGCAAACTGTGCATTGTTTAGTTTTGTTTAATGCAATTGCAATGTTTTGAGTTGTTATGGAAGTGTAAAAATGCATTTGTACCTGCTTTAAAAATAAAGTGTCTACATAACATTTTACATAACTGTGGTGTTTCTGACTACTGCTCTTCAACACACTGACAAGCCAACAAGGTGCATCACTCAGACGCTGGCAATGCAAGACCTGCAGACAAGTCAAGTGAGACAGAGATCAACAATTTACAACAGTGCCAAACTATATGATAAAGACTAATTATAATAAGACTGATTATTGTACTAAGTATGTTAAGGAAAAGCTCCACATATTACTTTTATTACTGCTTTTCAATAATTTCATTTAGAATAGGTGATGATTTCTCTGTTATAACACTTTGAATCAAATAACCATGGTTTTCACGCTGATACACTGACTACAATGTTTACTTGTTTACAGTGTTCTTACCGTTGCTGTGATAACTGTGTTTGTGCAGCCCTGTGGTCGAAATGAGAACGGATTCTCACCCAGCCGTTTGAGAAGTGTCCGTGAGCTTCAAGGGATTTTTCTTTTTTAAACTATTTGTTACATGACTGACACATATGCTGTGATTATGAATAGTATTATAATTCATAATGTACCGTGGTAATATAAACAAAAGAGGCGGAAACGTTGATGAAAATACCCGAGAAATTACCTGCTCATTTTGTCGTGCTGCATCCCTCTTGAGCGCCCTAAACACCAATAACAACGGGTCTAATGATGTCACTCACCGGCTTGCCATGAAGTATGATGTCAGCCATTCGCTGAGTGAGGTCTTCCAGCTGAACAGGTGTTTATGGTATAATACCGCAATTCAGCAAAACTTACACCGTATTTCTCAAACACTGTGACACCGTTATCAGAATGCAGTACTTTACCGTAATTTATGCGGTAATGTCTGAGAGTGTGGATTAAAATACTATATTTAATTTTTTTTTCTTTTTGGTATGTTGTTGATGTTCCTTCTTTACATGTGCATTTTTGGCTGTGTCTCTATATTTCTATAACAAAGTCTCTTCCCATTCCACTGAAGACTATCAAATTAGACCACCCTGTTTTACGGCCCTGGCACTTGGAGATGTTGCAGAAAAAATTATAAGAAACTTAACTCTGCCTACCTGAAACACCTCAGAAAGATCTTTGGCATTAAATGGCAAGAAAAAGTGACAAGCTATGAAGTTCTAGAAAGAACTAATTCTTCAACAATCTCCATGTTGAAATTGCTAAGACATGTACACAGGATGACTGACGAGAGAATTCCAAAGCAGCTCAGCATTGGCAAATACCCTTGTGGGAGACCCAAAATGAAATATTGTGACAGTTACCATGACAAAAAAACCTTGAAAAACATGCAGATTGACACTACATTATGTAAGAAAGGGACCTCATTATGGAGGAAGACCTGAGAAGAGAAGAAGAAGAGCATTAGGGAGTACAGCACCAGGCAACAAACACCAATCTTTCTCTTGCACTTACTGCGACAGAATGTGCCTCTTAAATATTGGGCGTATCAGTCATGAAAAGAAATGTCGTCGAACTAACAAACTACAAAAACAGATCACCTGCTACGACTGTCTCATATGGACGCAAAGGCTAATGACATAAGTAGTAATAATCCTTCTGTCCATCCATCAAATTTTCACATCTCATCCAGGTCCAGGTCATGGGGGAATTAGTTTGAGCATAGATGTCCAGCACTGCTCCTATAAATATTTTGAATGAATTAATATACAACTATAGAATTCAGCTTTTGTATGAGGTGGAGAATTATGATTATTATTATTATTATTATTATTATTATTATTATTATTATTATTATTATTATTATCATTCATTCATTCATTCATTTTCTGAACCGCTTATTCCTAATTAGGGTCGCGGGGAGGCTGG
>JBCNYG010000022.1:37143162-37153767 GCA_039654305.1 Porochilus rendahli | reverse complement strand
TGTATATGTATATATGTATATGTATATAGTCAGATTATTGTATTTTAATTTTTCCTGGTCATATAAGGTGAATAAAATTCTGAACTTATTTATCTTGGTCACACTTTTTTACATTACAAATACCTGGTATTTACAGTACAAATAACTGGGTGCATAAACCTTTTATATCCACTGTACATGTGTATTTCATATAAGTATGTAAATTTCTTTATTCTGAAATTTTTTTGCACACATTTTTTTTAGCCCCACAGCTAAGCTTGAGGAACCATTTAAAGCCCTGGTGTTTGACTCCACTTATGACCACTACAGAGGAGTGGTAGCCAATATCGCTTTATTTAGTGGGCAGGTCTCTAAGGGGGACAAAATTGTCTCCGCCCATTTGGGAAAGACGTACGAGGTCAATGAACTGGGGCTTCTGAGGCCAGATGAACAACCGACTGAGACACTGTAAGAAACCCTTATGCGCATATAAACACTAATACTGGATTTTTGTTTGCTCTATTCTTTTTGCTTAGTAGATTTAGTCTGGCTACATTCTCTTCATAGAATGGTTACATTACCAACATTTCCACTGACCCACACTGGTCACAACCCCATTACATGCACAAAGCCAGACAGAATCCACAAATTAATGCAATTCCACTGAGTTATTCAGATGTTAATACTTCTATGAATGTTTGTTGCTACGTTTATTTTGTGCCTTTACTCTTATTTTTGATCACAGTTATGCAGGACAGGTGGGTTACGTCATAGCTGGAATGAAGGAAGTGAAGGACGCTCAGATAGGAGACACATTCTATCTCCAAAAGCAGCCAGTAGAGGCGCTGCCTGGCTTTAAGCCTGCCAAGTCCATGGTCTTTGCAGGTATACAGCTTTCACTTAAAGATTACAATGGCGTTCTGTAGTTCTGTTTAATAACATTGTATTTTCTTAAAGGACGTTGTCAGTCCTGCACATCCTGTATACACTGTTGGTGTGAGTTGCTGTCTACATGAAACTTATTAAGAATGCTGTGATCCTTTATTTGTGTTTTTTTACTCTTGTACAAGACATCAAGTGAAATGATTGATTCTAAAGATTCGTGTGCTTCATGCTAGTGAATTTGTGTAGGAAATCTAGAGTAAGGTGCATTTAAAAATTTTCATAATAAGAAAAGAAGGAACCGTTCCAAATTGAAATACATCTTAATAATAGTGTCCGACTCGGGGGGTGTCCTTCCCTGTTTTTGGAGACCTATCTTCCTGTGTGTCTCTAAACAAAATGTAACACACCTCTTTTAGCTTATTACGAACTTCTTAATAAGAACTTAAGAACTTCTGTGCATGACTTAGTTTGGAGCCAAAGTCTTTAGGAAGGTAGCTCTGGATGAACAGGGTTTGAGATCCCTGGTCTATCTGTTGCTTTGACCCCTATTGAATTAAATGTGTGTATGTACTGTATGTGTGGTAGGTATATACCCCACAGATCAGTCGGAGTATCCTTCCCTGCGCAGCGCAGTGGAGAAGCTCACTCTGAATGACTCCAGCGTGATGGTGCAGAGAGACAGCAGCCTGGCGTTGGGGGCTGGCTGGAGGTCTGTTCACGTTTTCACGTCTGATCACCATCCTCCCATACAGTTATGTTAGAAAATAATTATGGTACGTAGTAATGCAGTGATTGATAGCATTCTTATGGATCTTTTTTGTTTTTTTCTCGTTCTCTCAGGCTGGGTTTTCTTGGTTTGTTGCACATGGAGGTCTTTAACCAACGTTTGGAACAGGAGTACAATGCTTCTGTTATAGTCACAGCCCCCACGGTGCCATACAAAGCTGTTCTGGCCTCGCCCAAACTCATAAAGGTATAAGCGAGTTCTTGATGATTTTTTTTCTTTTTCTATACATATTATACACTATTGGAGCAAAAGTTTGTGGACACCTGACCACCATAGCCTATAAAATGGGACCAAATTGTTTAGGATGTCTTTGTATGCTGTAGCATTATGCTTTAGTGGAACTAAGGGGACCAAACATCTTCCAGCGTGACAATGTCCCTTGTATAACGTGAGGACTTAACTCAAACCCAAACCTACTGAACACCTCATGGATGAAATGGTGCCTTCGTGTCTAACCTAAATACTCGCACAGTCAGACTCTAGTATCTTTTAGAAAACCTTGCCAGACGCGTGAACAAGGAAGAATCTGGAACAAGTCACTAAACAAGTACATAGGTGTGATGGCCAGGTGTATACATACCTTTAGACCGAAAGTATGTCCTTACAGAGAAATTTAAAAAAGCTCTCACTGTAATGTTTTGAACTATTGTAGAGTATAAAGTATAGATGGACTGTTATGTTGTATAGGAGTATGGGCAAGAGGTGATTACAATTGTGAACCCAACCCAATTCCCTGAGAAGTCCTATGTGGTGGAATACCAGGAGCCCATGGTTATGGGAACAATCATAAGCCCTGATGACTTTACAGGGAAGATCATGAGCCTCTGTCAGGTATGACTGATATATAATTGTCTTAAATGGAAATTTAACCCAAACTTAATACAGGTTTGAATATATAATTTATGTAGCTACCTATCAAATAGCACTATGTTTAATAAAATCTTTTTTGGGGAGAAAATATAAACGAGGGTTGGTTGTGGTCTGGTGGGAGGGTGTTGGATTACTGATCCAAAGGCCGGGGGTTTAAGCCCCACTATCACCGGGTCGTCATGATTTGACTGGTTTGCTATTTTGGAGTTAATACTCATTATTACCAAGTGGATAATGCTTGATTTAAATGGACTGATTCTTATGGTGTGGTGCAAGTGTGATTGTTATTGTACTGTTATAAAAATGGAAAAAAAAATCTCCCATGAAAAACAAAGTTTCATTTTAAGCTCCTGCCATCACCGAAGGTAAGCAGAGCAAGAGCTGTAGAAATGGGTTCTGTCTGTCCCTATGACTTGTTAATGCGATAACTTGGTGGGAAATTGCATAGTATAACTAAATTTGGTGGTTTGGGGAGACCTCAAGAGGGCTGTGCACAGATATGGACCACTCTGGCAAGGAAGAGTGAGAGGAAAAATGGCAAGTCTATTTGTGCCATGCCATGCTAATAGTCTCGTACCCTGAAAAGACTGAATGACTTTTTAAAATCAAAAGGTGTTTCAACAGAGTATTAATTTAAGTGTGCACATTTATACAGTCAGATTATTTTATTATTATAATATACATATTTACATACACACATTTATATACACACCATGGTGTGCAGTGAAGATTATACAACACCACGTCTATAATTTTTTTGGTGAAAAATTATTGAACAATGCTATTGTAGGCAATGAGAACCAATAAAATAATTCTGACAAGTATACTGAGGTAAAAGTATGGTAAATGAACAAAAACACTGAAACTACCAATTTTTCAAAAAAAAAAAAAAATTGTTTTTATTGACTTTTGCATAGCATGAATGAACTTCAGACCATATGGAACAGTTTAATGAGTGAGGAAATAAAAACAAATGAGCAAAAAAAAAAATAAAAAGGACAGTGATGCAGTGATGATTATACACTTAACAAAATTAAGATAAGTCAGAAGCCAAGTACTATTCAAGTGTTTATTTCTTGTGATATTGGATCATATTGATGAGAATAAATAAACAAACAACGATTTACCGTAATAACAAAACTTTTTTGAGAAAAAAAAAGTCAATATTTATTGCTGCCACACTTTACTTTGATTACAGCATTTTACCTTTCAGGCATAGCGTTCACATATTTTTTTTATTTCATCAATCAATAAAGCATTCCATTTGGTTTGAAGTTCATTCATGCTATGCAAAAGTCAAAAATAATTTGTGACACCTTTCAGTTTTTCTGAAAAAATTTTCAGTGTTTTTGTTTATTAGCCATACTTTTACCTCAATATACTTGTCTGAATGATTTTATTTGGTTCTCACTGCCTACAATAGCATTGTTCAATACATTTTCATAAAAAAATTATAGAGAAGTAATTTTTTTATTTTTTATTAGGAGCCCTTTTAGACAAAAGTGGTGGCGTATAATCTTCACTTCCCACTATTGTGTGTGTATATATCTCAATATCAAGCTTGGTGTGAACTGCAGCAGGTGTTCCAGTCAACATTTGTTGATGAAAATGTCTGCATTCATTGCACAGTGGTGATTTCTTATACATTATTTATTATTTAGCTCAAATGTTATGAATCTGTTATATATATGCTATGAATGTTGTTTCTGCTTCTTTTTTTAGAGCCGTAGAGCTATTCAGAAGAACATGGTTTACATTGATGACCACCGAGTGATGATGCAGTACCTGTTCCCTCTGAACGAAATTGTGGTAGATTTTTACGACGAGCTAAAGTCCATGTCATCAGGGTATGCTAGGTAATGCTACTAATATGAGCTGTTCCTTTCTAATGCTACAGGAGCTGAGAATTGAGCTGTTATTTTAGTCTGTGTCAGCATTTTCACACCACAGTGCGTTTTCTCCTCTCCAGCTTTGACTATGAAGATGCTGGCTATGAACCAGCTGCACTGATTAAGATCGATTTCCTACTCAATGGAAAACCAGTGGAAGAACTCACCACTATTGTTCACAAGTAAGTTACAAATTCACAAGATGCATGAACACTACATAGTGGTGCATGCTAAATACAATTTTAAAGGTCAGTTTTAAAAGTCTCATTTAATTTGCAAAGGAATTATTATGGTTTTCGAAGTCTTACAGCTGCACGAAGGAAGTAAAGAGTGTGTTTTAATTAGAGCCTTTGTTGTGCTGCTGCTATAGAGACCGGGCCTATAACACAGGAAAAGCCATGTGTGTAAGGCTGAAGGAATCCATCCCCAGGCAGATGTTTGAGATTGCTGTACAGGCGGCGATTGGGAGTAAAGTCATCGCCAGGGAGACGTGAGTGATGCCACTTTTTTTGAGAAATGGCTTCTATCAAGTAGTGAATGGTTTGTAACATTTGCTTTCGTACTTATCACAGAATCAAAGCATACAGAAAGAATGTCCTTGCAAAATGTGTAAGTGCATCCTCTTTTTTTATTTGTATTTTTTTTATTCCACTCACGTGGCCCTGATATGAATATAAATTTTCCTCCTCCTAACAGTATGGTGGGGATATCACACGGAAAATGAAGCTGTTGAAAAAACAAGCAGAAGGCAAGAAGAAAATGCGACGCATTGGAAATATTGACGTCCCAAAAGATGCATTCATCAATGTACTGAAAAAGAAGTAGAAACTACATGAAAATATGTAAAAATGCTACATATTATAATGAAAAATACCATTATTTTATATGTAAAAAAGTAAGGTAAGAAAGTATGTTCTATGTAAAAAAAAAAAAAAAGACAAGGACAAAATGAATTAATTTGCTCAAACAAGTATTACTTCATTCTCAGCATTGCACCCTCACAATCCCAGCCAGCACACGGAGAGCTGCGCGCTTCGGTTCGATTACATGGCTTAGATGGAAAAAGACAGTTGTTGGTTAACCAAATGAGGCCGATATACTGGCATTGCTTACATAGATCATCCCACACCTGTTAGAATAACATGATTGACTTTTACTGTAATCTGAAGTCAGCATTTTAGTGGGGCATTAGCTAAGATCATGTCCTAACTCTATCGAGGATGAAACATCATGTCTCAGTCTAAAAATACAACGGATCAACTTTACACCTGATAGTCTGCAGCCGTCTGCCAGAGCTGATTGTAGAAGTGAAAAGGACATGGTCACAGTTTTTCTCACCTACTTAACTGATATTATTGAGCAAATGTGAAATGTTAAGAAAGAATACTGCTACTAAAATAAAATCATCTGCAAAAACTAAAGACATAAATGCTTTTCCATCATTACAGTACTCTGGTATGTATTCAGAACTAATAAATCTAATCTGAGGCAGACAGATCCTATGCTCTTCGATGTCGCATAATCAAGTGTAACAGTAGCCTGTAAAAAACAAAACAAAAAAAGACCCAATACCCTATATTGTATTTAAAATGGAAATATAGACCTCAGTTGTGTGTGAAATTGGCTTTATGGATGCAACAAAATATAAAAAAGTAATGAGGCTGATTAAATTAAGCACAAGAAGACATTTATAAAAAGAAATAATGTTTTTAATTCAAAGTGAAACACACTCAATGATTTAGCTAGGGCTGGAGTTTTGAGGAGAATTAAGATAATGCCCCCTGGCCCATGGAAAATTTGTTGATTTGATGCGGGCAAAATGGATTACATTCTAATGATGGATTATGAAAAATAAATCTTGCTCAGGGTTACTGTGGAGCTGGAACCGCTACTAGAAACATGTGAGGCAGGAATACACCCTGGAGGGGACAAGGGGTCATTGCAGGGCACCATGCAGACACAGAAATAGTCAATCACAGCTGAGGACAATATAACATAACTAGTTCATTAACAGCATTGTTTTGGGAGGTGATGGGCTAATAATCATGAAAGAATAATGAATTAGTAACGTGTTAATCTATATGATGTTACCAAAGGCTTCTTGACTGACCACTTCAGATTTGCTTTATATTTTCAAAAGGGAAAGTCATTAAACCACATAACCAGAGTGCAAAATTTCAGCTATGTCTCTTTGTTTATATTTTCATATGTGGGGGATTGAATGGGTGAGACTATGAAGTTCCATAGGCCATAACCTTTGAACTATTTAAGCTATATGCATCACATTTTCAGGAATTGTTTACTTTCATTACTGCAACTGGAGTTCCACAAGTACATAGTTACTATTTTAACGCTTGTGGAAATCTGTAAACAACAACAAAAAATGTTTTATGCTTTGAAGCATTTTGGCCCGCTGTATATCCACATTTAACCATGCCACGTCTTTTAAATTCTGGTATATTGCAGTAATGTTTAGGTAACTAAATGTTTGTTGAAAAGAAAACAAGCATTCAGAGTTATGTGTTAACAATTTGGTACTTGTTTTTATTTTGTACATTGTTTATTGGGACTACTGGCATAATTTTTTTTAAATATAATGCAAATCTGAAATGCTCAGTTAGGAACATTTTCTGTAATCTGGTGATATGTGGTAAAATTATCCAAATAATATTCATTTTATGTTTCATGTGACATATGAAGAAACTTAATTAGGAATTTGTTACATAGCTGACTTACTCAGAGACATATTTAAAGCAAACTGTCTTTATTCATCATTCATACAGTCTGGAGTTGTGAGGAAGTTTTGGTGTTGACCTGAAAGTCTGGTAACAGCTGTTTTCTAATGAGCTGAACGCAAATCCTTTAATAAAACCTGTTTCTATCAGTTTTCACAGGTGTGGTACAGTTTAATCAAAATCTAGCTAATGAGGTTCAAAGATGTTTTGCACTGACAATAAAGCAGCCAACAAGTAATTACATGGAGTGTACACATGCTGAGAAGTTATACATACATTCTAAATAGGCCCAGTTTCATTTATTAAAATTGATAAGTTTTTATGAGCCACTGTTTGCCACAAAACTACATGAGTGGGTCAGAGGTAGTGGCCTGTAGTTCTAAATCAATTTAAATTGAAATATATTTAATGAAGAAAAATGTGGAGGGGTTGAGGAAGGGCATCAATGGTGCTGGTCCCTACTAAACTTAAGTCATGAAAGGTTCCAGAACGGCTTGGTCTCTAGCATGATCAAAACAGATTCACATATGATTTAATCCTAAATGGATCTACATATAATATACTGTACTACTAAAAGGCATTATTTCACACCATATATAGTGAACTACGTGGAGTGTAGGAAGTCATTTTGAACTCAAAACATTGTCATTTTAGATTTGATTGACTTGAATGCCTCAGTATATTAATAAGCAGATTTGGGGTTTCTTTAGAACTGGGCTGTAGAATAGACCTTACAGGAAAATTGCGATCATGTCTACACCCACCTATTGGGTCTTCTTAAACGTTAACGTTATGTTCACCAGTACAAGCCCAAAATAAATCAGACTGAACTACATATCACAGTAGGTTACGTTTTTAAACACAAATACAACTAAAATCCTAAATTATGTGTTTCAAGATATCTGAAGAAAAAAGGACAGTCAAATACTTCAAGTAACTTAAACCAGATCTCATTTTTTTTTCAGATTTTTTTAAGCACCACCCATACCCATTTTGAAATATGATTATGTGCAAAAATTGTTTTGATTTCATCATTAACACAACAGCACTTGAAGGCACATTAAATACACAGTGGATAAATGGTGTGTAATTCCTTAAATACAGGAGGGAAGTAAAATGGTGATTTATGAAAATGTCTTTCCTTCATAACAACCAAAGGCAAGAAATAACTAAGTTTTAAAAAAGGATAAAACTCGCCTTAAAACTCATTCCCTTCTGATCTTTACAATACTGCTCTTACCAATAGATTCAAATTGGCAGACAAGAGTTCACGTTTGCTCTTGTGCAAGTAAACATTAATGTGATGCAATCCTGTAACACATCACTGGTATTTTAGGCACCTTTGTGAGCTTTAGGGGCTTGTGTTGTATTATCTCTGAAACCATATCCCACTACCACAAACTGATGCAAATCCGCTTCATTCCCTTATGACGTCCCATACTGCCTGGCCTTCAGCCTTAATCCTTATAGACCTTAATGCTGTGCGTTGGTTCAACCAGCTGATTATGGACATGCATCAGCCCTGTAAGAAAAAGTTGAGCAGATATTAACAGGATACTGTAAGCAATAACAATAATGTAGCCCTGGCAAAGGGAGAATTACAGATGCTAAATTATCTGCTACAAAACGTCCTGAAGAATAACAGTTTTCTGCTGAACTTTTTTAACTGTTGTTAAAGATGGTAAGATCATACAGAAAAAATACAGTGCATCCTATAAGTTGTGTTCAATTGTCACAATACACTGCCCAGCCAAAAATAAATAAATAATCACACATGCTAATATTTATGGTGTCTATTGGCCTTGATCACAGCATATAATCTCCATGGCTTTGTTGTTCCAGTTGGTCAGGTAGTGGCTCAGCAAGACGACCTGAATGACTTTTTCTGCCCTGATGGCACGAATATAAAATGGGGACTCAAATAATGAAAGAGAGGTTCAGTGAGCATGAGGAATCATTTTCACATATGTATTGGCACCCCAGAGTCCTGACCTTTCAAGACGCCGGTGAAACATGAACCCAACACTGGACGGAAATAAATATTAAGTTTGGTAAAACAATGGAATGATGATTATGTTCTGTAAGCAAGTCTAAACGCACTCCAGGAAAATATCAGTGTGTATGACTCTTTTTTTTTTGCAAGGCAGTGTATATGAGAAAGCAAACATTCCACCTTCATTAATACAGTGCCTACAGGTAAGGGTTATGTATTCAAACAAATGACAAAATGGTTCTTCAGATATCTCGTTCACAAGAATAGCCCAGATGGACGAACAGACAACCCAAAAGCAATGTCTCCAGTCCTGGCTATAGCCGGCATGAAGGGGGGAAAAACTTTCGATTTATAGCAATATCAAGTTTTCATTAGGGACATCACTACCTTGGGCGTGGGCACACAGAGCTTCCTCTGACCTAGTGCAAGACGTTGCAAACACATTGTGTGTTTTTCTGTCCACAGTACACTAGGACCATGGGTGGACTGCAGACAGACAAACACAAAACAGTTTTGTTCCGCAGTATCTGTCCGACTTCCACAAGTACACAAAACACACGAACAGTTTTCAAAACATCTTACACAAGGTTAGCGGAAGCTCTGTGTGCCCACGCGTTCGATAAAATGCTTCTTTAATACATTTCAACAAACACGGAATCAAAAATCTGAATTGACTGCATGACTTTAATTGGTGCTACGCAACAAGTGAGTGTTCGCGCCACCAGTCATTTTGTTATTTATTTTAAATACTTTTTATCAAGACAAATAGCAAGGTAGATTCTTCAGTATTTAATTTTAAAATGTTGAATTTGTTTAGTGGTCAATACAATCATCTGTACTGTGTGTTGTATACGATTACACATAGTCAGTCCTGCTCTAATGATTTCTATCTTGCAGGATGGTTGAATGATGGAACAGAAAATTACTCAAATACCTTTAAAGTACTTTACAGTCTTGACTCTGAGCTCGAGTGTAGCATCTTCATCACACACAAAGATAGTACGAGGGTGCTGCTGGAAAGCAGATACAGTCCACATGTGATTCACTCCTTCTTCTATTGCCTTATACAAGGCAAAGGCTTTGTGTGCTCCTGTAATCAGGATCATAACCTAGAAACACCAAAGATAATAATGGAATTCTTTTTGTACAGCACTGGAACGCAACTCAAACAGTGTAAACTCAATGGTTACTGTGATAACCAAATCCCGTGATCCGTACAGAACATATAAACATAGTAATTTATGCACACATGCAGTACATTTATGGCAGAAAAACGACATACATGACCACATCAAAGCTTGTTTGGAAAATACATCATCATAATGAACATATTGTCATTTGTACCAATACATATCAAGATTAGATAGTGAAAGCTAAAGGCGGGCGGCATGGTGGCGTAGTGGTTAGCACGTCTGCCTCACAGCAAGAAGGTCCTGGGTTCGATTCCCAGCTCGGGCGTTTCTGTGT
>JBCNYG010000022.1:37130768-37142776 GCA_039654305.1 Porochilus rendahli | reverse complement strand
GAGTCGGCTGAGATGGGCGCCAGCCTCCCCGCGACCCTAATTAGGAATAAGCGGTTCAGAAAATGAATGAATGAAAGCTAAAGGCGGATTTCACGGCTGTGTGAAACTCCAAAGAGAGTTAAAACAGACGTTTGGTCATAATGAGGGGACTCTGGATGTCTGGACATCTACGCCAGTCGTGGTGAGGGTTAAAGATCTGAAGGTACTTGGGGTGATATCTAGATGGAGGAAGGAGGAAAAGGAGGTGCAAAAAGAAGTGGGACCCTCAGAAAAATAAAGAAAGTAGACAGGAGTACTAACAGACATGGCTCAATGTGAAGAGAGGTGGAAAAAGCTAAGGAAAAAGCATATAATGATGGACACAAATTAAATGACTCGTATTGTGCCTGGCCAGGCAGAGGAATTGAGCAGGAAGGGATGTAGCACATGCTAGGGTGATAAAGGTGTACACGTCAATGTTGTGACAAGTGAGGAGATTGTGCTGGGATGCTGATTAATGAAGAAAATGAGGGCGAGAGATGATTGGAGGATGTGGAGAGAGTGAAACAGGAACTGTAAGGGATTAGTAAGGATGAAGTGCGAGCAGCTATGAAGAGCCAGATGATATACCAGGGAAGGTATGGACATGTTCAACAATCTCTTGGAAGGGGACAGGGTGCATGATGAATGAAGTGTTCTTGTACCAATTTTCAAGAACAAGGGAGATGTGCAGAGCTGCAGTAACTACAGAGGTATAAAGAGGAGCCACCCCATGAAGTTATATGGAAGAGTAGTGGAATCCAGATCGAGAGGAGGAGTGGTGATCTGTGAGCATCGGTATGGTTTCATGATATGGAAGCCCACCACAGACACCATATTTGCTTTTTCTTACACTGATGAAGATGTGCAGGGAAGGTTAGATGGAGTTGCACAGCCTGGTTGCTGACCTGAAGCAAGCATTTGAGAGGGTGCCAAAAAAGTTGTTGTGGTACTGTGTGAGGAAGTCAAGAGTAGCAGTGTAGAATGTGAGGGTGGTACAGGTTATGTGTGATGACAGTGTGACAGCAGCAAAGTGTGTGCTAGGAATTACAGACTGGTTCAACATGGAGGTGGGAGGTTGCATCAAGGATCGGTACTGAGCTCTTTCTTGTTTACAATGGTCATTGGACAGGTTGACTGAACAGGTCAGACAAGAGTCTCCATGGACTATGATGTTTGCAGATAAAAATGTGATCTGTACTGAAAGCATGCTATGGGTAGAAATATGTCAGAAGGGTTGAGGTATGACTGGAGAGAAGAGTATGCAGGACTTAGACGGAGTGTATGTGACTAATGTGTGTGAGAGGAAGGGTGATGGAAGAGTGCAGCTGCAAAGGTGTAAAGGTGAGGAAGGTAAATTAATTTAAATATGTGGGGTCACCTATCCTAGCTAACAGAGAGTGTGGTAGAGAAGTGAAGGAGAGAGTGCAGGTGGGGTGGAATGGGTGGAGACGAGTGGCTGGAGGGATTGTTATGCACTGACAATAAGACAGGAGGCAGATCTGGACGACGCTGCGATTTTGTCTGAAAGTGAAAAGAATTGACGGAAACAGAAATGAAATAAATATTAGAGGGAAAGCACAGGTAGAAACGTTTTAGAATAAAGTGAGAGAGACCAGGTTGAGATGGTCTGGGCATGTGCAGAGGAGCGATGAAGGGTATATTGGTAGAAGAATAGTGCGGACGGAACTGCCAGGTAAGAGGAGAAAATGAAGACCAAAAAGAGGAGATTTATGGATCAGGTTTGGGAGGATATGCCGAGGATTGGTATGATGGAGGAGGATATAATACTTCTTGAAATAGCTTATGTAAGCCTAATTTGGGCACTGAGTGACTTACCTCTCTCGCATCCATAACTGTACCCACACCAACAGTGAGAGTCATGGTCGGGACTTTAGACAAGTCATTTCCAAAGAAGCGAGCGTTGGCCACTATAGTGTCCTTAGCTAGTGTCTTCACTCGTGTCCTGGACACCAGACTGGAACCAGGTTCATTAAAGGCAATGTGGCCATCTGGTCCAATTCCTACAATGAAGAGGAGAAAAAACTAATGAGTTTTATAGTGATGGTAATTTGTTCATTCTAAATTCTTTGAATTGAATTCCTTCTTCATGGCCCTGGGCTTCCCTGATGGTACTGTTGTGGATGTGGAGGCAGTTGAGACATTGGATGGACCTGAGAGGGATGTTTCTGTCAGAGGCTGGGGAAAAGTTGGGACTGGAAGACGTGGATCTTGAGGATTGTTGGGATGCAGCTGCTTCTTCAGGTGAAGGTGTGAGCAGCGTAGATGGAGCCTTACATGTTCGCTTGGTAGATGAGTGCTTCATCTGGGGCTTATGCCCCCTCCTCCAAACTGGTTTGTTAGCGATACCTTATCAAAGCATTTTGATTTCATATTGATTTTGTTTTATTTACGGTCAGTTTGCTCTGTCCAGCTCTCTGGTATCAACTTGTCTGGAATTTTGTGTGCATTTGTGCATATTCGGACTTTTGCAGTTCGTTCAGAATAGTTTCTTCAATCTGTTATAGTGTGAAGGTCACTTAATAACTGAAAACAAAATGTTTTATAAAAGTTCCACAATATTAAATTGAACTATATCCAGGTACAAGAGTAACATGTTGTTCTTCAAAAATGTAACAAGTTGCTACAGTTAAAAAAATGTGTTCATTTAAAAATGATGGCAACAGAAAATAATCACCTTTGCGCTTAGCTTTGTGATAATAGTATTACATTGCTTCCCATCAGGCCACAATACAGCACCTTTCTTATAAACATTATTTAACATGTAAAGGTTGCTAAACCTGATCAAAATGTTCTTTATGGAATTAATTGGCTGTTTGGAAATGAAACAATCATACTACTCATTGCCTCAATACTCAGTTTCTACTACATGCCATGGGCGATATATCGATACATTACTGTAATGCAGTATGACTATTCATATCGCCAGATAACTGAATATCACGAGTATCAGAATTTAGAAGAAACATCACCTTTCCTTAGGGAGTTGACAGTATGATTTTTGGGTCATATTGCTCAACCCTAGCTTCAGGCATCTAGATAAATAAAGATTGATTGATATGGGAATTATCGTGATAAGGTTTCCCCCCCATATCGTCCAGCCCTACATACTTATGGTATGTACATACATACTAACTACAGCCCTACATACTTATCTCCTTTTTTCCCTATAAACCTCAATCATAAGCAAAAAGTTTCATAAAGTTCACACCTCCTACAAACAACTCAATGCCCCCAGCAGCCGTTATCTTCTCCTCGAACAAGCCACACTCGGCCTGCAGGTCAACCGCATTGCCATCTAGAATGTGGGTGTTCTGGGGCTCGATGTCAATATGTTTGAAAAAGTTGTTCCACATGTAGGAATGGTAACTCTCAGGATGGTCCCTAGGTAGGCCTAGAGGGCAGATACATTAACAAGAAAGTTGCATTAGACACTATCCTGGTGATTTAAATAAAGCAATCATTTTCATTAAGTTCTACTCTCCATTCATTTTGGGGGTTTTAGTTCTTTTCACAATGATACATACATAAAACCATGCTGTGTAACTACAGACAAATGACAGGGGTCTGCCTCATTTCCTCTCCAAATATTCTTCATGTGCCATGTACAGAAAACTAGCAGGCAAATGAGGAGACACGGATGTAAGTAGAGACAACGCTTGGGTTGGGACATCTGCTATACATAAACCTTCATAGACATACAGAACATCGTTGTTGGCTTACGTGTTAAAAGTATTACTGAATGTTTATAGTATGATAAACTGCTTATCGCCAGATCACATAGGAGGCACTGAGCGACCTCTCAACTCTAGGGTCCACATTCTGCTACTAAGATCTCAGTACTCATGAAGTATTACAATTTTCCTATTAATTAAGGTCTGTAGGGTTTAATTCTCGAGCCTAGTGGCTCATCAGTGACGGAGCTTATCCCAGGTTCTGTAGCCTGAAGCAACTAGGAGTTAAACTCTTTCTGGATGGGACGCGAGTCCATCGAAGGTTTCCTTTCCAGTATTTTTACTCATACTCATTTTTACTGCTGGGTGGACAGAGGCACACTTGTGGCTAAGACCTTGCCTAAGGGTCTTAGCATGGTGGGGGTCTAACTGGGATTTTCTTATTGGTAAATCTTGTCGTGGGTATTTTAAGATGAATTGCATACAGGGGCACAAAAAATTCCTGTACAGCCAACTCCAGTTACAACCAGCAGAATATATAAATATACTGATTCAAAAATATCACTTAAGTCTTTAGACAGTATTACAGTACAGTTACAGCATCTGATTGATGTTAAGAAAGCATAATTTACTGTTTACATAGAATTCATACTAACAATACTTAATGATAAAACTTGACTCACCAACATACTCGTCCATGTTGAAAGTCTTGACATATTTAAAGGAGAGATCTCCACTCTTGCAATACTCGATCAGCTTTTTGTAACACCCCAGTGGCGTGCTTCCTGAACATATGAAGTTAGAATTAATGCTAAGAGGATATTTAAATGCTGTAACATTTCTAGACGTACAAAAACATCTTGCTAATACTGATTCAGAACATGTGGACAGTGCTGCATGGGCTGTATGTCACCTTCTCCTTTCAGTTATATACATTTTCTGTTTGTACTCTCATACCTGTGGGCAGGCCTAAAGTAAAGTATCTCTCTGCACTCGGCTTAAACTGGATAATACGGTTGCGAATGTACTTGGCAGCCCACTCGCTTGCCAGATCATAGTCATCAAGAATCACAAGCCTCATGATCCCCTTAAAAAAAATTCCAGATAAGAACAAATCAATCACTCAGACAACAATCAATGTGATTAAATCATAGATCTTGTTACTTAAAATTGGTGACACTCAAAATACAAAACAGCAATTTTTGAGCATGTAACAGAAATCATGATGCATTTATTTTGTTTTTAAATGGTTATGGACTTTATGCATAATACAGGTATGGCTAATTTGTTTAGCATGCATGTGGCAAATAAATATAACTTCTGCATTTATTTATTATGTTAAACTTGAATACTATCACAGTATGCTCTCTCTCTCTCTCTTTAAGTTCCTTTTTTTTTTTTCAAACCTTTAGCTGGAGGATTTGGTAATTCAGTGTATAGGGTATCGTAGTGTAATTAAACATATAACTCTGCAGTTAATGTGCTAATATTTTCTCATATCTATCCCAGATTTTGGAAGTCAAAAAAATAAAATTTGTGACACCTTTCTATTTTTCTGAATTACATTTTCACGAAAAATTATAGAGAAGTAATTTTTACTTCTTTTTATTAGGACCTTTTAGACAAAAGTGGAGGTGTATAAACTTAACTTCACACTACTGTGTGTGTGTGTACATCAGGTCAAATGCATCTGAATGTCAGCAGTTGTGAGTCTAATGAGAGGTAATAGACTGCAAGCTGATTTCCATTTTTGTTTAGATTTAGACTTAACTTTATTGATCCCTTTGGGATGACTTCCTCAGGGAAATTTAAACTTCCAGCAGCACATAAGAAAAGCAGTACACAGATAAAAAAAAAAGCAGTATTAAAATTAAGTAATATAAGTAAATATAAAGAACTGAATATGGCTTGTATAGAATATAATAAAAAAAGGTTTTAGTTTAGCTTCGTTCCTACTTTAAGTGTACTAAACTAATAATGAAATGTACTTATACTTAGAGAATCTGCTGAGATAAAGCAGAGACAAAAGATTTAACTCACAATTTCTGCCAGTTTTAAAGTTCAACACGCTTTTATAACGGACTAATTTATTTGAAGTTGAGAGCTTTATGTACATCACACATGTCAGGAAAAATGGGATTTATGCATTTACTGATCTTAGATAGGAAATAAATCAGGACATGCCATTGTATATTATCCTTCATTCTAAGCTCGTATAACTAAACATTTTGTGTATATCTAGTCTAGTGTATCTGTCACAGTATTATAAATAAAAGAACCATTACTTAATTACTCAAGGTGATCTCTGGTCATGCAAATTAATATCTGCTGTAACATTTTCAGGGCTTCTTATCTATTACTGCTGAAAAAAATCATTACACTATCTGTATTTATATTATATAAATTTTATATTATATATATATATATATATATATATGTTTTTGTAATAAAATAGATGGTGCTCGGTCATTACTTTTGTCTTAAGGCTAATTGTAAACAGTGTGGGTGGAAAAAGCATTATAAACATTAAAATGTCCATAATCTCCGTATTACTAGGCGTAGTGAGCGTAGTGAGGTGAATGAGGTTTCAAACAAGTGCATTTCATATTTGATAAAATCATTATTCTGATTTGCATTGCCTTACACATGTTAAACACATGTTTATATCGTGACCTTTACCTAGTGTCATATCCTTTTTTGCACCTGTTACTAAAATAACTTGCAATATAATACAAAAACAATACAAGCTCACTTGGTATTCCCATTCAACCCCATAACCCATTCAACCATGTTCAAGTTTCATCAGGTTTCCAAAGTACCACTAAAGGGCAAAAAAATTACATCCAGTGACGTTATACTGTATTGTTTCTTTTGCACCCAGTATAAGATTGGGGGGGTGTTAGACCGGAAAGATTTGTGTACCTAAATATTTGCCTCTTATTAATTAAACAGACAACGCTGGTGTAGAAGCCATGAGCTAAATATGAACGATGATTCATTAAAGTCTGATTCTGTTCACTACAGGTTACCATTTTAAACGCTATTACTGTAAGAAATAAAAGAGTAAATTGTACATACTGGATTTCTTACCTCAAATACACAATGTCGTTAGAGTATCAAACAGCGTCTGTGAGGTGGAATCAGGGTTCCTTTTTTTTGTAAACACTGATCATATGATTACTTTCCGGTCATGTGTTCTGACGTCACATCACCGGAACTAGGCTTTGTCTTTGTATGGCGGCCGCAAAGGTCCAAACATCCCATAACCAACAGTTCTCATTGTAGTAAAACATGTAGGTTAATGGTAGGCAGTGATTGTATAAGCACTAAGCTATACGCCACATTGTAGCACAAACCACGGGCGCTTTTAAATGTTTAATAAAGCATTACATTCTTTAAAAAAATTACTTCCCGTCGTATTTGTTTATTTATTTTTATTTAGCCATTCTGTTCGCCTTTTTAAAAAGAAAATATCATGTATTATATTTTTGGCTACATTGTGGGAATCCCGGCCTGACCTTGCAGACTCAAAGAGGAGCACAGGAGCAGTCCGGCAGGGAAAGACAGAACAAAGATGTGTGGTAGTCAGAAAGGCCAGGGTAAAGCAAAGAAAAAAGCCAAGGAGGACAGAGAAGGGAGAGGAGGGGGTGGGGCGGCTGAGCTTCCTCTCCCTGGATTAAACGCCCATGAACGATGCCCTTCTCTGACAGCATCCACATTTGCACAGCGCTCATACCGCATCCCGACACTTCCACTCTTCCATCCAGTCTAGATTTGGGACGCTTCCACCTGCGCGCGCCTCGTCTGCTGCCCACTGAAAGCCACGCGGTGAGCGTCACGCATTATTCTCTGTATTATAGCATGTTCTGTAATGCTTTTTACATGGCGAATGGTTAGATACCTCGCCATGCACGCTGTCATCAAACTAGACGCTTTGTTTTGGTTGGAGACGTATTTTTGTATTCGTGTAGGTTTGGTGTTTGGGTTTAGCCTGTCGGCTGCAGTGCAATCTGCGTGAGTGTGTGTATTGTCTTACAGTGGGATCCTGAGGTTCATCCAAATCGGATTACCTTGACTGGAACAAAAAAAAAAAAGGCAACGCTTTTCTTTGTTTTCTGTCTATATGATGTCTGACAAGTTGCTGAAAATAGTATGTTTATTTGTGAGGCATTAGCTGTAGCTGAAATTGTTATTCTAGCCCACCATAAATAAATAAATAAACACATAAATAAATAAATAAATAAATAAATAAATAAATAGGTCATATTTCAGAATGGCAAATACAATGGCATGCCTGGTGAAAACTTGGGAGAGTTTAATGTTTTCTAATAAGTGGTCGACTGGTTTTGAATCAGGGACATATTAAGGCTTAGCTGTAACTATATGGGACAGAATGTGAGCTCTGTGGCTCATTGTTTGGCTGGAGCTTTGTGTGAAGGGGGGACAGAGACTGAATGGGATCTGGTCATTGTGCATGGTCCAGAGAAAGAAAACTGAAGCTCTGGGTCGCTTAGAGAGCAGTGCTGATTAAGTTTGAGAAAAGATGCCAGCTGGAGAAACGTCCAAAGCTTCTCTTCTGTCAGGTGAGGTGTGGCTCGGTGCCTCACTGCGTGTGCGCGTGTGTGTTCCTGCGCGCGCCGCCTGTGCGCACTTGGTTTGGACGTCGAGCTTGATTCGGCTCTTCCCTGACGCACCGCAGTGGACCGTAGCGTTTAGGCGGGTGGACATGATCTGCTGAGCTGAATTCTGCCTTTTTCTTTGCCATTGCTGAGCTGTCAGTGAGTTGATGCTCGCATGTGTGTACAGGATCTACTGGGTGCCGCGTGCATGTGCTGCGTAATTGTGTGTGCGCGCGTGTGTGAGTGTGTTGCCCTAGGGTTTGTCATGAGTCAGTGAGGAATAGAAACATGTGATGAAGCTGGTTGGTGTATAAGGGATACGGGAGGGGGTATCCAGTCAGTGATGGTAGGTGCATACTTGTAACTCCCCTGCTGGGTTTCCTATTCATAAGGACCATGGAAATATAAGCATGCATATGTGCAAATGATCAAATTTTTAAAACCATATTTGGAATATAGCATTGGCGCTTTTTCCAAGACATAGCATGCAATCCTAGATGGGAGTTGGAATAATGATCCACCAGCTATTCATATACAGAGCAGTGGTTCTTTGAAAAATGTGACCTATCCTCAGAAGGGTGGCGCACTGGTCTAGTGGTAACTCACAGCAAGAAGGTCCTGGGTTCGTGTCCCATGCTCGGCTAGGACGTTTCTGTGTGGGGTTTGCATGCTCTTTCAGTGCTTGAGAGGGTTTCTTCCGGGTACTCTGGTTTTCGCCCACAGTCCAAAAACGTTCATTTTAGGCTTAGGTGTGAGTGCACATGTGTATGGTAGTGTGTGTTCGCCCTGCAATAGACTGGTGAGCTGTTCAGGGTGCATCCCGCCTTTACCCAGTTGGCTGATATCCTAGAAGGGTTTAAGTGGTTTGGCAAATTAATTTATGTTATCTTTTTTTTTTTTTTACACACAAATCCCAAAATTCAAAAGTCCTGTTAATTAAATTACAAGAAAAAATAATATGTGGCCATTTATTCACTGATTTGGTATTACATGTCTGTGAGTGGCAAAAATATGTGAAAATGTAAAGCAATTGAATTTCCAAAAAAGCAGAGCAAAACAAAATATTCAAGGACACAATATGGAATTGACTTTCTGAAGCTATGAGTACTCTTTCTGTCTTCTGTCTTTCTGACTTCTGTCACTCTTACACACACACATACACACACACACATATGTGCAGGCATATGTGACTAGACATATGAGACCATGGAGAATTGATTGGCCGTCTCATGTTATCGCATTGCAAACTTACAGTCCAAAGACAGTTGCCTCTTCATACACAACAGGGCTTTCTTCCCACCATATGGTTCATTAATACATTCAGAATAATGGTTTAATAAAAGTGCACACACACCTTATTAATCAGCTAATCGATTACCCAATATACTATTATTGTTATTTAAACCACTATGATTCATTTAGGGTTGATGTACTGAGATGTATAACTGGGTCAGATACAAAATGTCCGACTTGTTGGATGATATCTGTGATGAGTGAATATTTATAGCTTTTTCACTCACCCCTTTTTAAGAACAAAAGGGGGAAGAAAAGAAAAAGGAGTAGCTACCCTGGACACATGGGCTACTCATCTCCAAATGGTGATGAGATTAAAAGTCACCAGTAGTGGTTCTGGATATAACAGAATTAAAAGGTGCAGATGAGGTCCTGGTTATTATGCGAATGGTTTGGTCTGACCGGCTGAACATATGAGAGGAGATGGATTAAATTATTGCAACAGAGGAAAGGCAGAATCAGCAGCCACACCTAGTGGAAAATATTCCACAGCAGAAGCAAAGAAAAATAAATGTTTGGTGAGCTATTAATATTTAAACAGTTTGTACTAATGGTTGCATTTTAAGCGGTATGACGTCGTAACGATATTAGTGAACAAGGAATATGCCGAATGTATTTGCACTGCAGATTTGACTTTGTCACTGTGTCAAAATCCGTAAAAGTGATTGGTATACTACCTGTCATTATATTATCAAGCAGCAGAATTACAATTTAGATTAATGCGTCGATGAACTGTAACCATGACCAGGATAAAGTAATAATCTAGAGAGGGCACCATACTTCATAAAGTACCTAAGAGCTTCAATGACATACCCTGTATTAGATATGATGTCAGGACCGTGTCCTTATTCAGCACATGCTAATCCAGGCTATACATCAGACAATCTGTCACATGCCTGGTTCAGGTATATTGCTGTGGCTTTGTTTGCTCTGATTCTGTGCCGTCGAGTGCAGTACCGTCTGGACCAGCTTGGCCAGATCTGTCACTGCCTGCACAAACATACAGCAATTTGAATTGGATTTAAATGCACAGGGCATTGCCCTACTGGCAGAGCTTACAGATCTCTCCTTTGGTGCTTTACAAGCGAGACAGAGGGATACGGAGGGATACAGAGAGAAACAAATGAGGGCAGTGGGGGGAGGAGTGAGGAAATGCAGCAGCTGTGTGACAGTGGAAAAGGGAATGAATGAGTGTGTTAGTCCAGATTTATATCTTGCTTCTTGCATGAGAAACGCAACATGGGACATAAGGAAGGTATTTGGTCAATGCAGTATGTTTTTTTTATTATTATTTGGGACATAGGGAAGGTATTTGGTCAATGCAGTAAGTTTTTTTATTATTATTATTTGGGACATAAGGAAGGTATTTGGTCAATGCAGTAAGTTTTTTTTATTATTATTATTATTTATTGAAGAAATATGTTGTGCTAAAGTGTTACATGGACAACTAGTAGGTAACGTGATATGATGTATGAGGTCATGGATTATTTTTTGAGAATAGTAATTAGCATATTATTTACATCGTCATTAATTATTTTCGTTGTTACAGTAAGTGGTATATATTTTAATTTTATAAAATTATTTTTGTTATTTTTAATAGACTGAGTAAATTGTTGTATTTCAACTGTATTGTTTTGTTTGTGTCTCAGTCAAAAGTGTTTGAACAACTGGAGTTTCTTTTAGATTTTGTTACAGTTTAGTCATTAACATTACGCAGCAAATGTCCCAGTTTTGAACTAACATCCTGCAGTGTTCATATATGTTCAATTGGACACAAGGACAGCACGGTGGTGTAGTGGTTAGCACATCCGCCTAACAACAAAAAGATCCTGGGCTTGGGGAGGGCGTTTCGTTTTTTCTCCCTGTGCTTGTGTGGGTTTCCACTGGATACTCCGGTTTCCTCCCACAGTCCAAACATATGCACAATTACTCTAATTGGCTGTACCAAATTGCCCCTTGCAGTGTTAGTGTGAAAGGTTGTATGTGTTGGTCCTGCAACGGTCTTCCAAACTATTCAGAATGTATCCTGCAGTCACCCTTCCCCCATTTGAATTGGACTCAAAGGACCACTGTGGGTGTTAATTTAGGAATTTTACTGTGTACCACTTAGCAAAGGGAATATACAGAATGATAATCAAATATGGAAAGCAAGTGTGTGTGTGTGTGTGTGTGTGTGTGGGTGTGTGTAAAATAATAACTGTTAGTTCTCAGATTCTAATGAAAAATGAGAGCCAGTACAGTGCTATTATGAACTATTACATTTCATATGTCTAGTTGTCTAATTAAAGTGATGAACATTCTGATAAAGGGGTGGCACGGTGGCGTAGTGGTTAACACGTCCGCCTCACAGCAAGAAGGTCCTGGGTTCGATTCCCAGCTCGGG
>JBCNYG010000022.1:37109057-37130323 GCA_039654305.1 Porochilus rendahli | reverse complement strand
GTCCGCCTCACAGCAAGAAGGTCCTGGGTTCGATTCCCAGCTCGGGCGTTTCTGTGTGGAGTTTGCATGTTCTCCCTTTGCTTGCGTGGGTTTTCTCCGGGTACTCCAGTTTCCTCCCACAAACATCCCAAAAACATGCACAGTAGGCTGATTGGCTGTTCCAAATCACCCCTAGGTGTGAGTGTGAATGGTTGTGTGATTGATGGCCCTGCGATGGCCTGGCAAACTGTCCAGGGTGTGCCCTGCCCTCACCCAGCGTTGGCTGAGATGGGCGCCAGCCTCCTAATTAGGAATAAGCGGTTCAGAAACTGAATGAATGAAAGATTCTGATAAAGATCCTTAAATTAAATCTAGATTGTACCAATCAAAGAACATATTTGTCGCATTATCTGTTTGTTTTTTATCTATGAATTTAAAATGATAAATTTTTTACAAGCCATATTAAATTAAAGGTTGTTTAAGGTAAACTGAGAGTATAGTTTGGTAAAAGGATTATTGTGTGTTTTATGACGAAATGAGTGATTCATGTATTGTATGGTTTGTAAGTATTAATTTAAGTATTATTTTTGTGTGTGTTTTTGTTTAAATTACTTCCTTTGAATGTTTTATCTGTTTGTCTTTTGTTTGAATTCAGTCTAAATATTTTGCCTGTGTTTTGTCTGCATGTTTTGTTGTATGTATTGTTTGAGTGTTCTTTCTGTATGTAGTCGTTTTTGGCATATCTGTTTATTTGGACATGGGTCTGTTTCCATGTACATGAACACTAATGTGCTTAGAGAAGGCTGTGTGCTAGGAAACTTTATTGCAATTAGCGTGAGCTTTGTGCGTGTTCGAAATTCATAAGTTTTTCATAACCTTCCGTGTCAGCGTGCATCAGGGCCCGCACAGACAGCCAGGCATTGATTCCTTTTTGTGTCATCTTAAAGACAGGATGACTCACCCCTGTAACAGATGCTGATTGTTACTGATGAACATAAAAGTCATGTTTGTACCAGAGTTATGCATGACGATAGGCATTGCATCTATGTGGTTGAATTTTGGTCAAGAACCAACTAATCCACTGGTCTCAAATTGGTTAAGGCATCCATAGAAGAACTCCGAGGCTTGTTACTGAGGCTTGTTGACATAGTAATTGTTGTGTGTGTTATTCATAGCCACAGCATCTTTAAAAAACTGTCGTTCGGGCTGAACAGTATTTTTAGAAAGCACAGCTGTTAAAAGAAACTTGAGCCTGAATTCAGCAGTGTAAACATACTGGAGGAGCAGAATTAGTTTCTGTTTGGATTTTGTTTCAAATGTATTTATTAGCATTGACTACATTGATACATGTGCTGTATGCAGGGCTTTTTTTTTTGTACTGCAGATATACAGAAGCCTACTGTATTCAGCATCACTCAGCTCTTTTTCACACTTCTTCCTTCCGAATGTCTCCCTGATTTCACACTTTCCCCACCCATCCTGTCCTTCTTTAACACCTTTCCGCCCTGAACTGTCCCACTGCAGTCATTCTGCTTTCACAGTTTTCTTACTATTTAAAAAATTTAGGTTCCTACAATCAGCTACACCCCCCCCCTTCTTTAGTGTTTCTTCTCCCTTCTTTAATTCCTTTACCTTTTCTTTATTTCTAACACACTTCTTCAATTTCTTAAAATTATGTCCATCTTCTCCTGCACTTTGGTTCTCGTTTTTCAGGATGAAGCCATGGCACTGTGATGAATTAATTTCGCTGCAATAATGGAATTTATTATTTATACACGAGTTATGGTTAGCCTAGATTTCTGTGTGCAGGGAAGAGTATGAAAGGGACTCTAGAGCAGGCTCTAGGCAGAACAGAGACAAACAGGGAAGGAACTGTTGCAACAACCCCTGAGTACTTAGAGAAACTAAAACAACCTTGAGGTTTTTCCACGTTAAAAAGGACTGTAGTTCTCACAAACCTTTGTGGTTCCTGCTCAGCAGAAATTGTGAAAATATGGTGTATAAGCATCAGTTCCAAGAAGGCAAGATGCCAGCAACAATAACATTATACAGGTAATAAACTAACAAATAAGATATAAGTTAGTGAACCTGTGAATAAAATAGCTTAATGCTCAAAATAACTCTTGACAGGTCACAGGGATTTAACACAATTTGAAGTAGTCCATGGTGAACTTCACTGGTTTTCATGGCACCTCTGTTCCATGTTAAAGGTAAAAAAAAATTATCCAGACTATGGTTTTGTATGTTTTTTATGGGCTAGTGGCCAAATTGCTCTGGACATGCTCAATGATTTTAAAACTAAGTTTAGTGCTTTATTGGCTTTATTGAAAATGGCTTGTTATATTTTAAAAAAAATTTATATTTTCAATATTTTTCCGGGGTCGGGTTGCGGGGACAGCAGTGAGGTCCAGCCGTCCCTCTCCCCAGCTACTTCCTCTAGTTCTTCCAGGGGGACACCAAGGCATTCCCAAACCAACCGAGAGACATAGTCCCTCCAGCATTTTCTGGGTTGGTCCCCAGGTCTCTTTCCAGTTGGACATGCCTGAAACACCACAGCAGGGAGGTGTTCCGGAGGCATTCTAATCAGATCCCTGAGCCACCTCAACTGACTCCTCTGAATGCAGAGGTGCACTAGTTCTACCTGGAGATCCTCCCAGATGACAGAACTTCTCACCCTATCTCTGAGGGAGACTCCTGCCATCCTGCGAAGGAAGCTCATCACAACTTGTATTCGCAAATTTGTTCTTTGGGTCACTACCCAAAGCTCGTGACCATAGGGTAGGAATGTAGGAGTGAGTTTTGCCTTCAGCTCCCTCTTCACCACGACGGACCGGTATTAGCTCGGCTTTACAGCAAAGTCTGCAGAGATCCACCTGTCGATCTTCCGCCCCGTCATTGTCTTACTCGTGAAAAAGACCCCGAATTGAATTCCTCCACTTAGGGCTGGACCTCATTCCAGACCCGGAGAGTGCATTCCACCCTTTTTCAGCTGAGAACCATGGCCTCGGACTTGGAGGTGCTGATTCTCATCCCTCTGCTTTACGCTCAGCTGCGAATCGCTCCAGCGAGAGCCGAAGGTCCCAGCTTGATGACTCCAAAAGAACAACATCATATGCAAAGAGCAGAAATTAGATTCGGGAGTGCCCTCTAGCACACCGCTTAGGGTCTCCAAGAAGGGTGGGTACTCTGAACTGTCATTTGGTGCATAAGCACCAACAACAGTCAGGACCCATTCACCACCTGGAGGCAGAGGACGCCTACCCTTTCGTCAACTGGGTAGAACCCCAACATGTGGGCACCAGGACGGGGTGCAAAAGGATGCCCACACCAGCTCGCCGCCTCTCCACGTAAGTGACTCCAAAATTAAACAAGGTCCAGCCTCTCTCGAGATGGATGGTTCCAGAGCCCAAGCTAATGTGTCAAGGTGAGCCCAACTGTATCTAGTCAGTATCACCAGCATAGGCTCCTTCCCCGCCAGAGAGGTGACATTCCATATCCCAAAAGCCAGAGTCTGTAGCCGAGGATCAGTCCAACAGAACCCACGTATTTGGCTGCCATCTGGCTCACACTGCACCCAACCCCTATAGCCCCTCCCACATGTGGTGGGCTGACCCATGTTTCCTTTTTGGGCTGGGCCCGGCGGGGCTCCATGGGCAAAAGCCCGACCTCCAGGCATTCGCCTTTCAGCCCCTACCCCAGGCTTACCCCTTGCAAACCCCTCCAAAAAACTGATGATGAAATATATACTTAGGAATAGACTATGTAAATCTACAGTCTGGGCTAGAAAGAAATCAGTGCCGGTCTGTAATCCATATATGTGGTGGTTATTTCTGCTTGATTGAAAAATAAGCAATACTAATTGAAAATTCCTGTTTATTTGTTTGATTGTTTTCCTTAAAAGGGGTGAGAGACTCGGCTCTGTGACCCATTATTAACCCATTTTTCAGCTGACCCTTCATCACATATATATATTTTTAACACTTCTGACATATTATGGTCATTGTTCCAAGTAGTGTGGAAACATAAAACAGGAAACTGTTCAAGAAATAAACTCATTCAGGATAGATTTGTATAAACCTCAAGGCATTTACACACCAAAGAATAAAACACATTCAAGGCTTTCCACATCGTGCTACCCAAGCTATGCTATGGCTTGCACTGCGGCATTGTTTATTCACATTGCCACTTTTGTTTGTTGTGGTTGTGGTTGTGGTTCTTGTCTTCTCTCTTTCTATGTCCTTTGATTGGTTTTGACTCCATTATGTCATCCTCACCTTCAGCTAATTCAGTTTACTCTTTGATTAGTCTATTTAAGTCCCTATGTTTCCTTGTTCACTTCAAAGTATACATATTGGGTTACCAGTTGTTACCCAGCCTTTGGTTCTCATGTTCATATTATGGTTTTGATCCTTTTTGTTTTTCTTTTTTTCTTTTTTTTTTTTGTTGCTCTTTGCTTTGTAGTCCTTTTTAATAAACACTCATAGCCTGCACCTGCGTTTGTCTCGCCTAAATATTGTGACAAATGCATTCAGTTTGCTGTATGTCATCCAGTAGAACATTATTGAAATAAAAGAATACAGTAATATGGGGCAGCATGGTGGCATAGTGGTTAGCACGTCTGCCTCACAGCAAGAAGGTCGTGGGTTAGAGTCCCGGGCTCGGCAAAGGCATTTCTATGTGGACTTTGCATGTTCTCATTGTGCGAACATGGGGGAGGCTTATTGGCTGTTCTGAATTGCCTGTAGGTGTAAGGGTAATTGTGAAGGTTTGTGTGTGTTGGCCCTGAGATGAGCTGCTGAGCTGGTCAGGATGTACCCTGCTTTCTCCAAGAGTCAGCTAAGATAGGCTCCGGCCTATTAACTCTTGGTTGGATAAAGCAGCAAATGAATGAATTTGAATACAACAATGAACACAAAAACAGTACTTAGGCACTGCAATGGACTGGTGAGCTGTTTAGTGTGTACCCTGTGTTTGCCCAGAGTCAGCTAGAAGAGGTTCCAAGGTTCCATAAAGTCTCAATCCTAAACAGGACAATAAAGTAAAATATCCTCTATAAGGTTCCTTACAACACTCAACCCTAGAAAGAAATGTATGAAACTACACTAATATTTTGACTTAATTTTTAATCGAAATGTCAGTAATAGTGTGATGTATTTTGTACAGTATGTCATTGTAGTTGAATTTTGTTTTTCTGTTGTTATTATATATCTGAGTGCGGAGCCTTTTCTAGGATAATACATGGAATAGAACATGGCCCATAGATCTTATGAACACAGTGAAGTCTTGAGCTCAATATATAGCTTATAGCAGATAAATGTATTATTTGCCATTTTGTATAATAAATAAATCCTTTTGAAGGCAATCCAGGCAGAGGAAAAAAATAAATAAATAATTTGAGGCGGAGCTGCATATCTAGGACACAGAGTGTAAACATTACTATTGATGTGCATGGTGTTAAAAGTAAATTACGTGACCACAGCAAGAACACTTTACCTTTTGAAATGGTGCTTTCTTTGTTTTGTTTTGGGTTTTTTTTCACTATAAATGTTTAAAGCTGGTGCTTTGAATTTGTACTGTTTTTAACACGTTTTAATTATAGTATGCTAATGGAGCATGGATTGACACTGTGTTTTACAAATATCAGGTTTATTTAATATTTTTCTTACTTTATTTTCTTGCAGAACTCTACTCTGATTGGTCCTGATGGTTATAAAAACGCACCTCCGCTACCCATCAGTGAATTTGGGACAGAAGGATGTGATATCCTATCGAATTAAGAAGTTCCATCGCTTTGACACTTGTAAGACACAAATCACTTATAGGTAAGTGGAACCGTGTGGGGTTTTTTTTAGTAACAAAGTATTACATTCTTAAGTTTTTGAAGCATTAAATGGTTATTTTTTCTATTGATACTTTATAAAGTCAATACAGTAATTTATTTTTTTTTTTTAGATATATGCCTAATTTTTTGTGATGTCACCATTGGTCACAATATAGTCAACCAATAATGGATCAACCTCCGCTCAGAGGTCAGAGGATTGCAGCTATGTGATAGTCAGCTTTTAGGAGATTACTGAATGCTTGTATCTGGAATGCTGTTTTATCAAAGAATTCTCCTGATTTAATCATTCTACATATATAAAAATGAACTAAGAAATAAGTTAATTAGCACTTATTATAGTTTCATTTTTACATAGGAAAGAACATACAAATGTGTACATTAGGATTTTTTCCCAGAACATAAATATGAAGAAACTAGAAATTAATTAACCATCCATCATTAACCATTAATCTTCAGACAGCTCATGATTTGATTATATGCAGGGTACAATGATGTGATTTATATTTTTTTTCTAAATTTTTGATTGCACATGTAGATTTTTTTTTTTCGCCGTACAAGCACCTACTGGCTTTTAAAACATAACAAACTTAATTTATTTATTCATTATCCATGCTGCTTATTCTATCAGGAATGCGGGAGAAATGAAGCTGTTCCCAGCTGACTTTGAGCGATAGGTGGGGGTACACCGTGAACATATCAGAAGTCTGTTGCAGGGCTAACGCCGAGATAAAGAAGCATTCACACTCGCATCCTCACAAGTAGGCAATTTAGAGTACCCAGTTGACGTACTGTGCTCACCTTTGGACTGTAAGAGTAAAGAGAAGTACCTAGAATGGATAATATGGATAATATTTTTAATGTCACACTTTATGGTACCAGTTTCAGAGAATGACACAATTTTTACATTATTGGGCTCTTCGTAAAGCAGCTTTTTGGTAACAAATGTAAACTTATGATTTTAAACATTTCTCTATAACCCCTATTAATTCCAAATGAATAAGCCTCTAGTTATGATGGCATTAAAAAAGCTCTCTGAGATGATACAAGGAAGAAAACTTGAGAGGAACCAGACTCAAAAGGGAAACCCATCCTCGTCAGTTACCTGATGAAACATAGCATGTTTGGATCTACAGAAAATGACCTCAGAATACAGTCTCTGGTGCAGCAGAGAGTTTTTTGTTTGTTTGTTTGTTTTGCTAAGAATAGAAGTATTTAAACGAATAAGCAGGAAAGTCGTGGGTTGGAGTCCCAGGCTCGGCTTGGGTGTTTCTGTTTGGAGTGTACTTGTTCTCACTGTTCCTGCAAGGGCTTTCTCCGAGTGCTCTTGTTTCTTCCTACAGTCCAAAGACATACACATTAGGTTGATAGGCTGTTCCAAACTGCTTCTAAGTGTGAGTGTGAATGGTTTTGTGTATGTGTGGCCTTGCGATGGCCTAGTGAGCAGTTCAGGGAGCATCCCGGCTTTACCCAGTGTTCGCTGAGACAGGCTCTAGCCTCCCCGCAACCCTAATAGGATTAAGTGGTTCAGCAAATAAATGAATGAATGTATAATTAAAAAAGATAAATAGAGTTTTTGAAAATTTTAAGTTTAATTTCTCACAAACACTTTTTTGGAATTCTTTGTGTCTGAATATCAAATTGCAACATGTATTGGACTGATTAGGTTATAAGGGCATTGTGTTTCAATCAGCATGCATAGATATACAGTATCTATAAGATATAACTATCAAAGTGAAAGTGGATAAATAAATAACAGTAAATAAAAATAGTCAAGTTTCTGACAAATTTAACATGATCCAGTGCTTGTTTTTGATTCAGAACAGTAATTTTTCACTTTCTGTTAGATTTAAACCTATAGTAAAGCGAAATAGATTTGTAATATTATTCAGATATATTTGAATACTTCACCTTTTAACTGACCCCCTTGTGAAGCACCATCCTGAATTACTCAAAGGACCAAGATAGCTGTGCCAAAAACCTGTCAGGGCCCTTCTTTTGGCCGAAGATAGATGATGGATGATAATGATTTAAAACAGTTTAACGTAAGTGTTTGCTGAAAAGAGAAGCTGTACTTTGCCTTCACCATCTCTGCTGGCCTCTGAATAGAACGCTATTAAAAGCATGTGGTCTGAGTTGAAGAGTGGTTTCCATAACCGCACACTTTCTGACCTCAATCACCTGGAGTGGTCATGATGGACTAATGTAACCTGATGATAAAGCATAACCAAATTACTGTATGTTTTCTTATCATGTGAGTCTCCACCAAATATAATATAAAGGTGCCAATACTTGTGCGTTTGGGAGGACTAAGCAGAGGTATCCTACTTTTATTTGTTTTGATAGTTCATTTAAATTCTGTGCAAATGTAGTGTTTCAAAAATCATGGTTAAAAATATTGGTGTTGTACACAGCATTGCAAAATGGCACCTTTTTTTTTTTTAAATCCAAATGCTGCACTATCAATAGAGTGATCTGTGCAGCTCTGCAGAGTCACACCCACAGCGACTCCACAACCATTCTTAATTTACAGATCATTACAAAATCATTTGTTCTGCTGTGGTTAACAGAGAGGAAGGTTGGGTGTTAATAATCAGTCAGTGTGCCTAACAGTGATTTAGTGAGTTGTGTCTGTGTGATTTAGGTTTGTGATAGCTGCTTCATACCGTAGAGATCTGCAGCAAATCTTTCCGTATAGAAAAGCAGTCAGCAGTATGTGAAACATAAAAAAAAATCATTCACTGCAGTGATCTTGGATGTTATTAGTCAGTGACTGATACAAAGCCAATATCAAAATGTCTGTCACATTTGTATCTGTTAGACTGAAGAACTGTACTAGTTTTAAGATCTGTCATCTGTGCTAAGGTGGTAAAAGCAGTGCTGTATTCTCAAGGGATAGAATGATGCAGCAGAGCGAAGCAGGTGTAGAGTTTCTGCAGGTTGCAATAAGGTGCGGAAAGAAAGTAATATCAAAGCATTAGAACGAGAGAATTCCCAAGAACAGATTACTGGGTTTTTTTCAGGCATGCAAATTTCCCTTTCACAACTAGAGTGAAGTGCAAGCAGGCTGACTTACACTGTGTTTTTCCCTCCCTGATTTTTCTCACCTAATTTAGTTTTAGCCAATTTGCACCTGTCAAGTAATGTCTCCTTATCACACGACCAGCACCAGCCAGGAAGGGGTGAAACCAAGCACACACACCCCCTTCATGACACGTGATTCTGCCACCTGCATCTTTATGAACTGCTCACACATACATATTTAGGAGCAGCCTAACACACACACAGAGAAAGTGCTATCTGTCCCTTTATATGAATGCCCTCAAATGCCCATGATTGGTTGGTGATCGCCATGAGTGACAGGGAGGTGAATGTATGGTATGTCTCCTTCCCATGAGAGTTTAGCCGGGTTATTATCATGGACCCCCTGTGTGCATCAACCTGGATTTGAACAGACACCATGTTTTTTGCTGGTTAAGATTAGAAAAAAAGCTAGCTAGATCATCATATTTTTGTTTCTGAAGGAAGCCCTGATTTTTTTTTTGGTACTCTTTTTTTTTTTTATACTTATATTTTATATGCTTTTAGGAAAGCAACCCAGCCAGGTGGCTTCCATAAAATACAGAGCACGATATTGCTGTAACTCTTTAAAAAGATTTCAGCTTAATCAGGACTATGTTGAAGTCTTTGTAAAGGTGGCTTGTCAAAACAACCAATGCATAGCCATTAGCGTGTTTCTGCCCTGCGATGGCCTGGTCGGCTGAGATGGGCGCCAGCCTCCCCGCGACCCTTATTAGGAATAAGCGGCTCCGGAAATGAATGAATGAGTGTTTGGCTGTTATTTCTGCAAGCTGACTGGATCTAACTTCATAAAAATATTTGTTAGCATCAGCAGTGAAAAACTTTGCAGTAGGCCTAGAAGTAGGTTAATGGCTTCTTGCTACTAAATGCATTGTAGCGCTGCACTGGGTGAGGTAGAACCTTTTTACACATAAAATGGCTTAGTGGTTAAAGTGATGGGTTATTGCTGCAAAGGTTTGTGGTTCAATCCCTACTATCACCACTGTTGGGCTCTTGAGCAAGGACCTTAATCCTCAATTTGTCAGTTGTATAAAAAAAGTCGCTCTGGATAAGAGCATCTGCCAAATGCTGTAAATTAATAAATAAATAAATGAAAGCATTGTACAAATTGTAGTAATTTACTGTTGTCAAGTTTGCAGTAAGATATCTGTTACCATATTTATGGTAAATAATTTCTTACTGTAAAAATTATGGTAAATTACAGGCAACATAATTTTTTACGGTAACTTTTTTACAGTGTAGTACCACTCCGTGATCGATGGGGAAAGAGAGATGTAGTCCCTTTAACCCAGAGAATTTTGCACACTCTGAGTTTGATGTTACTCGTGTTATGATGTGTACTAGCTGGGAGGGTTTAGGGATGTACTGTACAGTAGTAATCGCAGACACTCATGGTTGCCTGCTGACTGCACGAAACACTAATAATCTAATTTGTTCCTAGTGTGTGAATAATAGCTATATTATCACGTTTCAGTTTAAGTCCATAGATTCACAAAGTGTAACAGGCTTTTGATATTAAAATTAGACATCTGAGTACCGTATCTATGAGGCATGAGAACAGACTGGTTAAATGGTTCTTGGCCATGGAGCTACAGCAGCTCATGCATTAATAGATGAAGTATTTGGAATCGTACATTTCAACATGTCAACTCGGACAGCTTAGGGAGTCAGCAAAGGCGTTAGGATCTTGACTGAATCAGCAACAAAGAAATAAACACACACAGACACATGAGCTTATGGTTGCACAAACCTAAAGCAGAAGTATATTCCTACCTCTGTATTTTACCACTTGTGCACTTTGTGCACTATTTTTATATCTGTAGTCTCAGTCCAAGCATCAGGACAGAACTGTACATATCAGTGTACATTCCAGTCGAATATGCACTTTCAATCACCATATATTGACCAAACAACAATTAGATTATTGTATCTCCTGTTTTCTTGCTGTATTGGTTATTCTCAGTGTAGTGTAGTTTATATGGTTTTATTGTAAATGAATTAAGAGAAATGCACAGTACACAGTATTAAATTTATGTAAAATAGTGGAAGACTCTCTCTCTATCTGTGTGTGTGTGTGTGTGTGTGTGTGTGTGTGTGTTCTTCAGTTCCACTTTTTTCAAGTCTTTGTAGTAGCCGATCCATCCTTCCATTTATTGCCGCTTATAGGGTTGTAAGGCCTGCTGCGTCCAATCCCAATGACTTTGAATGAGAGGCAGGATATACATTGAACAGGTCATCAATCAATTGCAGGTCTAACACAGACAAACACAACCATACACGCATACATTCACACCTTTTGTAGCCGGTTGACCTGATGTGCATGTCTTTGGCCTGTTGAAGGAAACTTGAGTATCCAGAAGAAACCCAGGCAAGCATAGGGAGAATATGCAGACATTACACAGAAAGGTGCTTGGCCAAGATAACACTGAACATTCATGCTGAGGTGACAATGCTAACCACTGAGCAACCATGTTTGCATTTGTGGTAACTATGCCATGATACATGTACTCTTATCAGCTGTATCCATTGTAGTCTGAGATTCTAGCTCTAGTATGACTAGAGTGCAACTCGTCGTGGTTTTCTGCTACTTCAGCCCACCCAGTTCATGTTGTTCATTCAGAGAGTATTTTCTATTCACCACAGCTGTAAAAAGTGGTTATTTGAGTTACTGTAGCCTGCATTCAGCTTAAACCTGACCTCCTTGTTCAGCAAGTCATTTCCATACACACAACTTCTGCTCACTGGATATTTGTTGTTGTTGTTGTTGCTACTGTTAATACAATTGTGTATTGACTATAGCTTTATCGACTGGTTAGCAGCTTCTGAAATACTAAAAGCATCTATCACCAGCAATCGTGCTACAGTTATTTTCATTTATTTTTATGAACCACTTTACCCTATTTAGGGTCAGTGAGAGTCTGGAGCCCATCCCACCCAACTCTGGGCAAAGACAGGGTACACCCTGAACAGCTTGCCAGAACATTGCGGGGCCAAGAAGGACATAACCATTCACATTCACACTCAAACCTATGGGCAATTTGGAATAGCTAATGTGCATGTCTTTGAACTGTGGGAGGAAACCAAAGCACCCCGAGCACTGCGCAAAAGCAGGGTACACCCTGAAGAGCTCACCAGTCCATGTAATTATTTATTCACAGTAAAAATAAACTTCATTTATATTTTCATGCCAAGCAAGTTCCTGTGAACAATTTCCAATTATGTTTTGTGTTTTTTGTACAGTTGTTTAAATGATGATCTGTGGTAGTCATGCAGAGGCTACAGGTGTGTTTCAGGGAACCTAGACTAGACTGTCATTGCAATCTTGCATTCAGACACAGAAGAGATTCCTTCATTACACAGTAGGATAGTAATTAGGGAGTGAGTGATGTACAGCAGCTACACATGTCAGATCAGCTCTGGTCGGGCCGATGTGGATCAGCACAACGGAAGAATTGGTGCTGTCAAACCATGCAGGAAATGCAGTTTAATTCCTTAATACTAAGCAAAGTGTGTGTTATGTATTGAGTGCGTGTCTGTTGTCTAAACGCAGCATCAGTGACTTAACCAAACCAAGTGAGACAAAACCTTCAGCTCAGTAATGTTTTTGAGGGGTGGGAGACAGAAATGAGTGTAGCTATTTAATGTTACCAAACAATGTGTTGAAACACCCTGTATAATTTTACCAGGACTAACACACACATGCTACCTAACTGACATTTTAAACATCTACATACACTGTCTCCCTTCCTTACTCACTCACACACATACACTCCTGAACATCTCTTTAATCTATGCAACCACTCACACAAATGCACAACTGACCACTTAATTAACAGTTCAGAGCAAATACACTTAAGAAAAGAAGACAGAACTGGCAAAATAGGTGCTGAAATTAAGCGCGACCAGCTAGCTGCTTATTGTGGCCGTAGTTATCCTTACTGGGCATCCAGAAACCTTTCTAGCTTCAGCGTTGGCCTGGTGTTAACTTTGATTATAGTTGCTGCTGCAGTGTAATAAAATTATTCTTAACCTAATACTCCTAATCTCCATCCTCCACTGACCTGTAAATTTTGCTAAGGAGATATCAACAGAAATTTGCTAATCTCCTGTTATTCCACTGCAGTGACATTGATAATGATTGTTTTTGTTATTATTTGATGGCTATGAGGCTAAAGTGCCTTCATACATTCATTAATTTGTCAAACTACTTAGTACTACCTATTCACCATTCCTATTCACACGGGACAATTTGTAGCAGTCAGTTAGCCTAATGTGCATGTCTTTGGACTGTGGGAGGAAACTGGAGTACCCTGAGGAAACCCATGCAAGCATGAAAAGAATGTAACCTCTATCTGGACATGCTAACCACAACACCACCATGCTGCCACCCTTGGTACAGTTCTGACTAATCACATGTGACAATGTCATAGTGAGAGATTGGTTAATTATTCTGCCTTTTTTTTTTTTTTAACCAAGGGAAGACAGATTAGCTTAATAGAGACCAATATAGTGTTTTACTACACATTCACCATGGAACTTTAAAAGAGGCACTGCTTTACACATTATAAAGTACTTAATGAGAGGAAATGAATGACGAGGAGATGGCAGCGACACAACGCAGACAGTGTTATTAATTAATGATCATTACTGTCTGAAAAAGAGGAAGAACGGCTTCAATTTGCTTTTCTGGGGAAAATCGCCACTGTGTATTAAAGGGGCAGTGTCATGGTATTCTAAATAAAATAGCCTAAATATCATGAGTGTTCCTATCATGCAAGACATAATCATTCATATGGAGAGAAATTTGGTATTGGTATTGGGTTCATATATTAAATTCCGTAGGGGTTTGCAGTGTGAGCTCAATCTTTGAAAACTGTTCAACCCAACGAGATTTCAGAAAGTCCATGTTGTAATCCATTTTCCCCATACTGGGCTCCAAAACTCAGCTTCTTTTTATTTACAGGCTCAAACACTATTTAATAAATATAAACAAGTATTCTGGACATTCATATATTAAGATGACTTTTTGGCAACTAAATGTGAGTAAAAAAACAGTCAGCCTTTGAGTGTGGCTTAGCTAATACACTTCAGGGTAACCTTAAGGGTGCTGTGATTACAGACTCGATTCCTGTTTAAAAGCCACATGTGTTTGGTAGGTAATCTTTAAAGTATACCAGGTCAGTTACAACGTATTCTTTCCTTTTTTTCCCCCACAGCAATACAGAAAATCAGTGATGCAGGGAGTGACGTTGAGGTCAGCTGCCATGACAGTAAACGAATGTGATTGGGAGGGAGCTGTGCTTTTTTTTTCATTAAAGCCATGAATGGATTCTTTCTTTCTGCTTTTTTTTTGTCGCTCCCTGTCTTGCTGTCCCTTGCTCTGGGAGTTGTCTGGCTGTCTGTCTTGCTTTCTCTCGCGCTCTCTTTCTCTTATCTATCTATCTCCACTTTGCACTGTGTACAGTGATGGAATGCATTTCAATACTTGGAGTAAATGCTCATTGATTACTGAGTTTCATCATCAGATCAGTTCATCATATTTAAGCACAGTTAAGACTGATAGTGTTAGAATGTGGTTTAAGAGAGTGGTCCATTTATCAGTTATTTGTCTGCTTTTACAACCTCCTTATATTCTGCTCACTGATGGGAAAATCATTTCATAGTACTGTGTGTGGCTTTATTCTTATGGCCGAGGTATAACATGTATATAGAGGTTTGTATGTATATGTTAAAGGGTGGGTATGAGACTGTGCCATCTTGTGTGTATGTGTCACCTTCAGAATGAACCCATTTATGTGTATGCCTCTGAGATTTTGCGAAAGCCTTTTGTGTGTTCATTGTGATCTAGGCTGCCTTGTAAATGCAGTGCCTCATACTTTTAGAGACAGTTCATGGGAAGTTCTAGACAAGCCAGAGAAAATGTGTGTTACATGAAGGGGTGAGAACAGAACAAAGGCTAAGTCACTTGCATATGAAATGGAGCAAATGAAAAAAAAAAAGTCAGGATATCACCTCATTGTTGAAGAAAACTGAGATGGCCGTGTTGTATTAGTCATGTAAGAATTAAGCATTTTAATTGGTTGATGGGAAAACACCTTGTTTTGCTATTACTTGGTAGCATAAACATGTGTTTACCCAAAATGTGATTTAACCTCCTTTTTGCTCCTACCCCTTCAATTCTGAATTAAATCATGTAATGTGTTATGTTTAGCAGATGATGTTCCGATTGCCATATTATGCAATTAAAGGGAATTAAAGCCAGTTATTTTAGATTACAATCAAAGAATTTGTCATCTGTCATCCCATATATCTCTCTAACCATGCTCTGTTTTTTCAGTCATTTAGATGGAGGAAAGAGAGAGGAGTAGGAGTCGCTCTCCACGTAGGGTGCGTCGGGTAGAGCAGGTTGTGGGGAGATGGCTGCGCCGATCACGAGACTCTCTCAGCAGGTAGAATTCACACTCTCTCACATATGCAATTAATTACCCGAACTATTAAGCCACCCAAATGCCTTTCATCATAAACGCAACCAGAGATAGCAGAAATCTAAATCTGACATGAACACCCTACTACGTAAACGCAACCATAGATTTGTTCTGCTAGTTGCTTTTGCTCATGTTTGTTAAATGGGCCTACACCGTTGCATAGTGTATTTGTTTTGCACACTGTGTTTGCAGGTCAGCTGACTGATTAGCTTGTATCACTGTGTTCCAGCATGGGGAGTTTAGCTGCTGACAGAGCTGTTTTTGTAAAATGTGCACGTACACACTTTAAGTTTGTTAATTGTGCCTTAAGGGGAAAATACACTCGTTTACTTGTTAACTTGTCATGTGGTGTATTTTCTAAGACATATGCTTTCAATGTAAAAACGTACGTGTTGTGTATTAAATGGGATTGTATAAAATTACTTGTAGATGTTTTGAACCCCAGGTTGTACTCTGTCCTCGGCCAGAGTCAACTGACATGGGTGCCAGCCTTGCCGTTTAGAAAATGGATGGATGGATGGATATTTCAAAGCCCTCTTCTAATCACACATCTAGGAGATGAAATCATCTAGCCTTTTAAGAACCAGTACATGCGGTTGTTTCTTAATAACCAGTATAAGTATAGTCATTGTGGTGGATGATGTTCTGTAAACAGCTTTGAGACGATCCAGTGTTAAGTCTTTAAGATTTTGCTGTATTTATACACAATACAATATATATTGTTTATTCTAAGAATGGCAATGCTTTAGGAAACTTTATTAAACACTAGATAAGTAGCTGTTATTGAATTATTTGGCGTTTGCTTCCTCACCAAACCACTAAGAGATTCAGGTTTAATTTCACAAATCTGCAAAAACTTTATAAGATTAATTAACAGACCACAGCACCATACACATCTTATTTTATTTGAGTTGCTCAACTAGTTGACAGTCGTTATTACATACCATTAATGTCACCATTTCTGTGCTGAAATGTAACCGAGTCACAGAAAAGCCTGATGGAAATTTGTGAGCTTACATGACGTACACTGTGCTGTTTCTTAAAGGGAGCGTATTCTGGGGGACAGGAAGCTGGGCCGTGCAGACGATGGCAGTCAACAGCATTTCCCAGTGAAGGAGACAGTGGAGGTGATCAGAGATTCTGTACTGGATTCCCATGGCTTCACACTCTCCACACAGCTCCCCCTGCTGGTCAGGGACATTATTCCAGGTATACAGCAAACACTAACAATAAACAGCATTTACTAGAAGTTGATTTACTTAAACAACATTAATACAACAGGAACTCGGGCTTATTTGCACACACATTCGTTCATCCATTTCTCTTCCACAACTGTACATCCTGGCTGGCAGGAACACTGGGCACATCACAAGAATATGCACTTAAAGCTGGAGTTGTTAATTCGGAAAACTAACAAATTTTAAAATTTGCATCATTTTAAGTGTCCAGCTAATCCCTTCCCTGTCCTCGGAGGGCCTTTTAACGTCACTCCAGACATAGGATCATGCATGCATAGTAGACACAGGAGCATTTGATCAGCCCATTGCTTTTTTCTCTTTTTTTTTTTTTTTTTTTTTTTTACCTTTTTCATCTCTCATAAGTTATTGATTGCTATCAGGGTGTAAAGACCAATTTAACCAATTTAACAGTTTGTGTATGCAGCTAAAGATTTTATCAACCCCAGCTTTAATAGGACAACAGTACAGCAAAACTAAGAGCATGCATACACAAGTGCATTCACAGTCAGCATAACACAATCATTTCAACTGGAATAAAAAGCAAATGGTACAACCCTCTGGGCATGAAGAGGTTTTATTTCACGTTTAATAAATTCTACCCTAAGATGAATATTTGGCCAGAAGGAAGAAACCTTAATTCAAAGTTGAGTGAGCAGTCTAGACATCTATAGACCCATCCCAGGGAGGACCTCGCTGTTTCCAAGGCACACAGAGCAGTCTGCTAAAGAATTATCAGAGACATCTCGGCAATAGCTGCACCATAATGATGATGGTAGACCCATGTCCTAAACCTCACAGAACAGTAATATCTTTACTGTAGATTAGTAGCATGTTTCATCCACTGTCAATTTTATATACATTTTTTAAAGTGCAATTTAATGCAAATATGTTATTGCAGTGAAGATAAGGTGGCCGCATTCACATTATTGTGTAGACATGCAATATGCATGCATATACTTCGATAAAATATAAATGTCTAGTCCTGTACTGTGAGTTCTTTTAGCAGAAGGTTCAGGAGGTTAATTGCCCTGGGGTAGAAACTGTTCCTTTTTCTGGCACACCTGTAGTGACATCAGAGGAGTGAAAAGATAGTGACAGGGATGAGTGGAGTCAGTGCAAAATGAAATGGCTCAGTGGAGACCATGCGAGCTATAGATACGTTTGAGAGGTGGCAGCTGGGCTCCAAGGACATTGTGGGCACATTTGATGACCTGCCACCATATTGCAGGTGGTGTACCCTGTTGTGATACAGTACGTGAGGATGCTCTTAATGCTATATCAGTAGAGGGTGACAAGTAGATCTTTGGTCTAGTTTATTTTATCCTGCAGTTGAAGAAAGACGAGATCTTGTTGTGCCTTCTTTACGAGTGCTGCGACATTGGTACTCCATGATAACATATCACAGTGGTTCCTTCTGCATTCTAAATGATGATGTTTGCATCATGGAAATAAACAACTACAAATGTGTAAAGGACATACAGGAGTGGGCTTAGAATACAGCCCTGTGGAACACCAGTGTTTATTATTAGGGCGTAGGAGTGATGTGTTTTCAGCCTGACTGGCTGAGAACGGTTGGTGAGGAAGTCCATGATCCAGATGAAGATGGTGTTGTTTGAGGTCCCAACCTGCATTTCTGGACCTGAAGGTTGGAGACCAATATGTTGGGGATTATTGTATTGAATGTTATGCTGTAGTGAGTGAACAGTATTTGGGTGTTCAAGGTGAATTGCATCCTCTGTGAATCTTTTGGCATTGTGTGCAAACTGGTGGGGGCTTGAGGTTTGCTGGAAAAAGCACTTTATGTCTGTCCATTTGAGTGCTAGCAGAAAGAAGTCATTGAGACTGATCTTTTTGGAACTGGAACAATAGTGGCAGTCTTGAAGCATTTGTCCAGCAGCCTGTGACTGGGACATAGAAAAAGTAGATGAATAGCTCTGCTAGACGAGCAGCACAGCTTTTCAGCAGTCATCCAGGAATGCTGTCAGGACCTGCTGCTTTCTTTGAGTTCAGGAAGTTTACTGTCTGCAGTGTAAATGGTGGGTCTGTGGTCTGGGGGCTGGACTTGTTTTTCTTGTCAAAGCAGTCAAATAAATTGTTGAGCTCTTCTGCTAGAATGGCATTACCAGCATTACTAATATTGTTGTAACTTTGTTGTTATTACCACTGATCTCAAAGTATAAGTGGAAGGTTGCACAGCTCGATAAGTTGAAGGCACTGGCCACCATATTGGTGCTCCCTACCCCCAGCAGGTGAAGCATGGTAAATGTAAGGAGTCTACAGCATTGCCTGTACTTGCTGCTTAAAAACAGATGTAATATTTTGCTTGGTATTCATTTCCTGTCATGATTTTGTAAACTGATTACATTTTATTCTATTAACCTTATGTCAAATAACCTCGATTACAGGGGTCTCAAACTCACGGCCCACGGGCCAATTGCGGCCTGCAGGATGATGGTTTGTGGCCCCTGCCTTAATATGAAAGTTTAATGTTAGTGCGGCCCGTGAGTTTAATATGTACAGGAATTTACAGTGTTGTGTGCGGAGCTGAACGAACCCACGAATCACGGTGGTGTATATGGCTCTCGGGGGCGGGACATCGGTCGTGTTTGAAGCGAGTAGAGAAACATTTGTGAGTGAAAGTTACAGCAGCGTTGCCATGGAGAGTTTTCTTCTGTGCCTGCCTGGCTGCCTTGTTTCTATTGGGCACACGCGGACATTCGTCACAACGTGTTGCATTCACAACACTTCAAAATAAAAGTGTTTTTAAATTGCTGCCCAGTGGGACATTATACATATATATGCACGTATATAAATAAATATATATTTATACACACACACGTCAATGGCACTTAGAGAGTTAATATGAGTTCTCTCTCTCTCTCTCTCTGACAAAATAAATCAAAGTGACACATATGCCGCGGGATAAAAGAAAAGCAAGGAGCTCAATGCAGCCTAATGTGGTCTGCAGTCACATAGCGACACCATCGGCTCTAACAGTCTCCAGTAAGCCAGACCAGTTATAGGGTCACCTTTTCCTGTAACTACAAAACAGAGGATAACAGTCCTTGAGCGGAGTCACCCTTTCTGCACACACTGTACACACATACTGCACACTCATACACACTGTACACACATACACACTGTATACACTATATTCATTGTTCACGCATACACACTATAAACACTGTACACACTAAACACACATACAAATTGTACACACCATACGGACATACACACTGTACACACATCTACACGGTACACACTATAGATACACACTGTACACACTATACACACAGTACACACTATACACAATGCACACACATACACACTGTACACACATACACACTGTACACACATACTGTGCACACTATACATACGTACACACACAGTACACACTGTGCACACATACACACTAAACACACTGTACACACATACACATTGTACACACATACTGTACACACATACACACTGTACACGCATACACACTGTACACGCATACCCACTGCACACACTTTGAACACTATACACACTATGCATACTGTACACACATACACACTATACACATTTACACACTGTACACATTTTGAACACTATACACACATACACAGTACACCCTGTACAACAGGGGTCTCACACCCACGGCCGGTGGGCCAATTGTGGTCCGCAGGACAATAGTTTGTGGCCCCTGCCGTAATATGAAAGTTTAATGTTACTGCGGCCCGTGAGTTTGACATGTATGGAATATCATACTATACACACATACACACTGTACACACTATGCACACAATACACACATACTGTACACACTGTACATTCATACACTCTATACACACTGTACACACTGTACACACTATACACACATACACACTATACACACATACACCTTGCACACCAGGGTTGTCAAATTGCGGCCCGCAGGACAATAGTTTGAGGCCCCCGCTGTAATATGAACGTTTAACGTTAATGCGGCCCGTGAGTTTGATATGGGGGCGGGAATTTGATGCAAGCAGAGAAACATTTCCCAATGAGTTAAAGTTATAGCAGCATTGCCATGGAGAGCTTTCTTCCGTGCCTGGCTGGCTGCCTCGTTTCTATTGGGCTCACGTGAACATTCGTCCTAACGTGCTGCGATCACAACACACTGCACACATACACAAATATACACTGTACACATATATGCACCTGACACTGGCTGATGAGTTCATTGAGCAACATAAGTGTGCTTAATAACAGCATCTTTTAAAACTCATTCAAAGACTAAAAGTTTATTTTTACCTTGAAAAATTTTAAGGTAATATTGAGCAGATTTATTTATTTATTTAATTATTTGGTTATTTGGTTATTTGATTATTTGATTATTTGATTATTTATTTATTTGTTTGTTTGTTCCTTTGTTGGGGTGGGGGGGCACTTTTTAATTTTTTTTTACTTTTTACCTTCCATATTAAGCTTAATATTCATATTAAAGGTCCATATAAAACTAAATCAAACCAGGTGGTGGACACCTGCGAAGGAGGCCTATCCGGTCCTTTTGGCCTGTGGGACTCCCAAGGCAGGCCAAAATGTGCTGCAGGCCGGGCTGTCACCGATCCAAAATCTCATGTGTGTGAGGAGTTTAGTGAAAACGGATGGTTCTGGACCACC
>JBCNYG010000022.1:37076141-37087628 GCA_039654305.1 Porochilus rendahli | reverse complement strand
TCTAGAGACCCTGTACCTGTTATACTTTCACCCAGTGTAATTTAGACACCATTAGACCTGTAGCTCTGATACTTCACACAAAATACTCTTGTCTCATAATGTGTTGCCTCTTAATAAGAAACCACAAAACTAGGAGTGTTATGTTTGAGCTACTGTGAACTCAAAACGTGTACCCTGCTTGTGAAACAGTCCACACACACATACCCGGAGCAGTTCCGGTCAACCAAATTACAGGTTAACACACTGTATAATAAATTTATATTATCATTATTACCAGGGTGTATGTATATGTAAAATTAAGATTTATTGTTGATAATTATTTCAACACTGCCACGGTTTTCAATAGTACTCTGGACTTGTCCAACTCTTAGTACTGGCTCTATGCTTGGCATGCCACCCCCGATACTAGCAAATAGGCTACTATTATACAATCATAGAGTTCACTAGTCTGTTTTTTTTTTTCCCCAGCCCTTGGCCTTGCTAATGGATTCTGTAGCTGCCAAGGACTTGGCATGTCTGCTAGCAGGCTATTGCAAATTGTTGGTGGATCCCAATATGAACGTGTTCCGCTGGGGCCCTCGTCCCAAAATACGCCGTATACCTCTAGATGAAGGTAAAAGATAAATGTGTTCATGGTATTAGATCTATTTTTTATGCTTTAAGTGTTTGTTTGTTAATGTTACATTAAATTGCATAGGCTTTGGATTCCGCTGTGGCAGTGACTCAGAGGAGAGCTCAGATGAGGACTACTCCATGGACAACCTGCTAGACACACCAGTCTCTGAGGACACTATCTCAACCCAAACAAATGATGATGGGGAAGATGAGAAGCATGGAGACGTAGAAGAGGCCAAAGCAAACACAATTAGGGTGATTGTAACCCAGACAGAAGAAGAAGAGAAGGTAGTAGAAGGTGCTCTAGAAGGAACAAGTACAACTGGATCCATTGAGGATGAGGACTATGCAGCAAGAGTAGATGCACTTTTGGAAACAGGATGGTACACAGACCCGAGAGTCAACAGCAGCTTCTCTAGTCTGTCCAGCAACTCCTTTAACACTCTTGATGAGATTAGCAAAGTATCCAGTACATGGCCTGCTCTTTTGGACACTTTTCAGGAAGAGGTGCCTCAATCAGACCAGTCTAGTGGGGCCTCTAGCCTGGATGTTCACCATCCATACCTGCCACAAATTCCTGAACATCTAAACCAAAAAGAGAAACCAAACCCTCCCTCTAACTTATTCTATGATAAGCACAGTGGCTTGCGGTACAGTGACCTCTCCCAAATATCCGACTCCCTTCCAAGCCCGCCTGAAGCAAGTGATGATGCGCTGAGTGATTTGGAAGAAATTAATAAAGATGAGAACAAAAACTATAGACCAGCAGACATTGACAGTGTGTTGGCTTCAGGTAGTAGTAATAGCGTAAAATCTACAGTAGCTGGCTTCAACGTCCAAGTACTTTTAACAAGGATCCGTAGCCATCCAACATGTAAGAAAGATTTAAGAAATTCTAACCTCCACCAGAAAGAAGAAGCAAAGTCTAAAGGGCCCTTGTCTAGACCTAAAGTTCAACCTCCACCTCCACCACACAGAGCAATATCCAGAATTTCCGAAATTGTAAAGGACCCCAAAAACAGTGGTTCAGAATCAGAAGATGAGTTCTTTGACGCACAGGACCGTCTCACTCCACCAATCGTAGAACAACCTTCAGGTCAGTAAGCTTTAGTATTTAACTTTAATTTAATATGGGTCAAAATTATGTGTTCTGTCTGTTCTAGCATTTATCCCTTTTACGTTTCCTCCTCTTCCTTCTTTCAGAGAAGAAAATAAATGTGAATGGAATGGAAACTACCCTGAAACGGACTGGTAGAAAGATCAGTGTGGAGGAACCAGTAGCATCCAAGATGCAGAGTCAGTTGGAGAAGCCATACAATTTTAATTCCTTACCCATTAATAGAAACAACCTAAAGAATGATGCTTCCCGCCTAAAAGATTTCACTCCTGCAAAAAATATTCTTGATAACAGAGAGCTGGAGGGTCATCAGCCCTCGGTGACTCTGCTTGCTCAACAAGCCTTGATTGAAACTAAGCCGATCCCAAATAATCACATCCCTGAGAAGAAGGGACAGCAGTGTAATGGAGATATTTCTGGCCGCAATGCTCACATATCTTCTGAGCTTCTGGAGATGGAACCAGACACTATGGAGTTCAAGCCTGTTACTACAGCTGGACCACCACGTTCTTCTCCCTTAATCACAGCAGTGCGGCAAACTAAATCTCAGCTAACAGCCACGGTGAATCCTCCAACACTTTCGAATGATACTCAAAATAACACAATATCTATAGAGTCTAAAAAAGATCAAATAGTTAAAGAAGAGAAAAGAGAAGAACACCAATCACTGCCTCCTCTGCAGCCCAAAAAAGAAGAAGCCCCAGAACCAGACCAACCCATATTCAGAGTTTCCCCGTCATCAGTCAGTCTGGCTCTGAAAACTGAAGATGAAAACCCATCAAATGGTATTTCTTTGCGTACCTGGTCCCAGCGAAATGGGGCCACCCCAGGACCTCCTCTGAGTAAAGGGGTGTCTGTAAGCCATGAGAATCTTAAATGCCAATTAGGGAATGCAAATACTACAGTGATTGACGCTTCAACTCTGACGACCAATCCACCCCCATCTGTAGTTATAAGAGGCTCTCTGAGCATGGATCCCAAGGTTTCCTTTGGGATTGGAAGGAGCTTTAGCAGCAGAAGTTCTTCTGGGCGTTTGTCTGCTTCTGCATTACGTGGAAAGATTCAGGACATGCCCTGGTATCTCACCCGATCACAGGAAATTTTGGGAACAGTAGCACTCAGTAGTGATAAATTAGCAAATACTAAAGCATCTAAGGATGCAGCTGATGATAGTGAGTCTAAAATGAATTCTCCAAAAGTCATCTCCAAGTCAGTGCCTGCTTTGAATGACTGGAAAGAGAAGGATGTTGAGGTGGTTGTCGTGAAGTTCAAAGATGGGCCAGAAGAAGTGTCCTCGAATGTGAAAGACGCAAGTGGAAACACTTCAGGGTCAGGTTATCCAGACCTAAGGCAGAATGGGTTACAAGACACTGAACTTTTGTCACGCTTGGGTACGTGCAGATCTGAACAGCCAAAGTCTCAAAAAAATGCTGGTACAAATGATAATCTGGAACAGCCATCTCCTCCATCTAGCACTGGCACACCCCACCGTGATGCATGTGGATGTCATACTGTTTATGCCAATTGCTTTAGTGGGGATTCTGAGGATCTGTCTGGTTTTGATGAAGGTCTGACAGTGTACGAGTTCTCCCGTCAGAAACGAATCAACAAACCACCCCAGACCTTAAGTGCACCTTCCTCTGCCCCTTCTTCCAACATTTTGTCTCTGCTAAGAGACTCACCTCACCCTTTGTCATCTTCTTCTGAGCTTAGTCCCCTCTTTACCCCACCCCGACCCAGACCGCTGGGTTACAATCCATTGGACAATCCACTCCGGGATCTTCAAGAAAGGCGATATGTAACAGGCCTGAAAGGTACTGGGCTTAAAGGAGGCTATACATCCTTGCACAAAGATATTGATGAACTACTACTGGTGCTTAAGAATGGTGAGACTGCAATAAATCCTCCAGGCCAGAAAGGGCAGTGCGAAAAGGCTAGTGGCATGAACGGCAACTCCTTTTCTGAAACAGAGCGCTGTTTAGTGCAGGCTGAGGCACGGAGGCTAGCTTCAGGATGTCAGCGTGCCACGAGAGTTGGTTGGGCACCGGACGATGCTCTTCTCTCGTTGGGCAACAGCTTTGGAGCGTTGGTACATCTTGCAGCAGCTTGTCTTCAAGTTTCCTGTTCCGACTGTGGAAGTTGCCATGGTGACATTGATGGCACTGAAGCTCTAAGGAAGCTTCAAGAAATAGTGTGTCTGTACAAGGAGTTTGTGATAGCTGTAGAAGCAGCCCGAGAGGGGGAAGGGGTAAGGTTGTTAGCTAAACAATGCACGGTTCTTATCTCTACAGTGTTCTCTCTTACACAGCTCTTCAGGACACACACTCCAGACACAGACAACAGACATTTACCCCTGAACTTCTGAACCTGGACCTTCTGAAAGAGAGCAGTGAACTGAAAAAGATTCTGATCATCTTTTTTTCTTTGGATCTAAAGACTTTGAATGTGTGCTGGCACACAAGAAATAAATGTAAGTGCCGTGTACACACACACAAACACACACACACAAAATCTCAGTCAAACCCATTAACAGGCAAATAAGTCTACCAAAAAGTAGAACCTTTGTCTTCTAAAACTGTTGGTCTTGCCAAGTCTCCTTATGAACTTTAAACAGGATATGGTTTTATTAATACATACAGTAGCTATTTTCTAACAATATCTTATTTCTTTAAGTATGTACTCAAGTACTTATTTATTTTTACATACATGTGTATGCACCGTGGATTATAACCTATACCTACATTTTTGTTTTGTTTTGTTGTATGTAAAGTCCTACCTCTTGGTCTAATAACTAGTGAAACCTGAAAGAAATAGACAGTGTTATGGTGTCCAGTATCTGTATTTGTTTTGTACTGCTCTTCAATGATTTAGGCATGGTACTTCATAAGATGGACAAAGGACACCAAATCCCTTTTCTCTCCCATATTCTTACCATATGTACATATACGAGATGCTAGAAAGGATGTATAAAACACTCAGTAACCTTTGAATTGTGTGCAGTAATTGATCAACTCACTATCCAAAGTCTGTCTTTCTTTATGTTTGAACGCTGCATAGAAATGGAATTAATGGAGGTTGAGCTGATTTTGAAAGTGTTTAATTTTGTACATGTATGTCAATTTAATGTTTCGTTTTCACTGGCAAGTTAACTTACTGTTGATGGTAGCGATCAGTTTTGTCCAAAGATGATACGGCACAAAGTGCTCCGTCATTGTGTTTATTCCTTTCTAGCACTAGTCAAACACCACTATTTTGACTTGTTTTATTACTATGCAAGTGTCACTAATTCATAGCTGTTGTCAAGGTGTTTGTATAAAACATTGCCCATATCTGAACAAAACTGTTTTGATAATGGGGCTTCCCCCCCAAAAAAAAAAACCTAAGCCTTATTCCTGGTCTGGAAGGCCTTTTTGAGAAAATATTCTGGATCAAGGTCAAATTATGTATGTATGCAATTGCAACCTGAATCATAATTTACCAGGTAGTATTACCAGGTAGGAATACTTACTTTTCATATTTAAATAATTCCTCAGTAGCCTGCCCAAAATGTGACTTAGTGCTCTTTATATTACAATGCCTGTGCCAAAATAAAATCCCTTACTTTTCTATTTTGTTGGACTGCCCTAATTCTAGCACGTAATTGCTGTGGCATTGTTGCTTTAGTTGGTCAAGTCGAGGCTCATTAATATGGCAATAAAATCAACAGTTTTTCCTTGATGGCAAGTATTTAAAATTGGAGCTCAAATAGTGAAGGAGGGGTTCAGGGAGCATGAGGAATTATTTTCACATATGAACTGTGACCACAGTGTCCTGTGAAAATCCTGTACTGAAAGTCTTCGGGATGTGCTGGAGAAGACTTTATGGAGTGGTTCAGATTTTTTCTATAATCAATTTTAGATGTAGGTGAAAAATGAACCCGACTCTAATGGAAATATATGTTGTGATGCTGCTTAGATTTGTTGAAACAATGCCATTGCAATTACATACTGTAAGCAAGTTTAAAGGCTGTTTAAAAAAATACTAGAGGGCAAGAGTTATTTATTTTGGTCGGGCAATGTTTAAAGTATGTTAAAATTCATTGTGTCATAAAATGTGGTATATTCAGAGCCAATTATAGCTCTGTGTGGCCACTGGTAGCATTCATCATTTCATCTTTTATTTAAAGGTAAAAACTTAGGTTTGGATCTGCATGAGAGCGCCTGTTCAGTGCAAACTGTTGATTCTATATGACGATTAACAGGTAATTTATCCTAGTCCTTAAAGTTTGCTGCACTCCCACATGTACATCTCAGACCACGTGGTAGATCAAAGAAAGTTGTATTTGAGGCAAAAGGTTACACTTACACGAATAGATCATTAAAAATAGTGAAATGTAGAAATGAGTTTTCTTATGCTGAATCACTGTTGCATTTGTGGTCTTGTCTGTTAATACTTTTTTAAAATTTGTTACGGCACGCCAGCAGAAGTTATGACACTAATTGTTACACTGACAGATGTCGATCAGCCATATCAAACTACCTGAATGAGGGCAACCTCAAATTCTCTTGTAGCTGTTTTTTGGTCCTAATTGTAGTAAATAAAAAAGAGAAAATGCACTAAATTTATCTTTGTATGCAGATAGCTTGCATTTGGATTCCACATATATAAACCCAGACTAGCTTCGAACTGACAAAATGAAGTCTGAATAATGAAGGGACAATCGTGAAGTCATTTTGCATTCCTTCTACTGTATCAATAATTAAAGAATGAAAATTGAATGAAATCCGGTGTCTTTTTCTGGTTTTAATTTTTACTCATGTAGTATTTAGGGACTTGTTCACACACACAAAGTCTAACTAAAATTACAGTCTAGACAAAGCTGGTTGTTGGAGCTGAATGTGTGCATAATGGACATTCTGATCTGCCATACTGGATCAGTCAAAGGGAGCTCAGTTTTAATAAGATATTTAATGTGATCTATTAAATAATTCATGAATGATAGATTTTCCCTAAAAGCATAGCTATAGATTGTCTAGTGTTAAATAATCAATTATGTTAACTACAACAATAAATAATTTGCAAAGAAGATTAATGTATTGCTTTTGTAATAAGGGTTAAACATTCATGCATTTATGCCGTTTTTTGTTTTGTACAGATTACTGTAGAAAATTGTTTGCAATATCTGTACAACAACTAATAATACTTGCTAATAATAATATGCTGTAACCAACAAAGGGGGGCATTGGGACATCACATATGTGACGTATCCAAGGCTATGAAGTCTGGCAGTGCCCATACCTCTCCAGACTCTCACATTCCCACCTAGGAGCAATTTGAAATAGCCAGTTAGCTTTAAATGCATGTCTGTGCATGGACTGTAGGAGGAAACCAGAGTATGCAGAGTAAATCCACACATGCACAGAAAGAACATGCAAACTCCACACCGAATCATCCTCACCAGGCATAGGGCTCGACCCCAGGACCTTCTTGCTTTGAGACTGAAGTGCTAATCACTACATCACTGTGCCACCTCTGCACAACTGTAAGAGGTAAAACTCAAATACCTCAATATAAGGAGAAAATAGAACATTTTTAAAGTAATTATTAAAATGTTTTGAATGTATAGAGTTATAGGGATGTAATGTTACCATCATATCTCCTATAACCGGTGAGATAATTGTTTTTGGCCATAACAATCTGCGGAGACACCGTTTGAGGCGATCAATTTTGTAGAACGTCTTTGTCAACATTACAATTTTCCTTTCCAAGGACCTAAGGAGCCCAAACTTGTTCCAGCATGACAGTACCCCTATTCACAAGGCCAGGTGTGCAAAGACACTGGAGTCATTGGAGTTGTGAAATTGAGGGGCCTGCATGGAACCCCGACCCTAACCCCACTGAACATCATTGGGAAGGACTGAAATGGTAACTGCCCACAGTTCTCACGTGACATCAATGTCTGAATTCACAGATGCTCTTAATGAGCGCACAGTCCAGCTTTCTCAAATCGAGTAAAAAGCCTTCCCGGAAGAACGGAGGGTTCTTATTCCATCAAAGGGAGACTACATCTAGTGGCTACAAACATTTAGCTATACAGTGTACCTGGAACTGTACTGGAAAAGGTATTTCCTTAAATGGTATTTTTATGATAGTGTTACAGAGCTCACTCATTTGCCAAACTGATTAATCCTACTAGAGTTGCGGAGAGGTTAGCGCCTATCTCAAGTCGAGAGTTGGGGAAGTTCACCAGACCATTGCAGGGCCACACACACACAACCATTCACACTCACACCTAGGGTCAACTTGAAACAGCCAGTTAGCCTAATGTGCATCATCCCGAGCCCGGGAATCAAAGCCAGGACCATCACACATTCAGTAACCCTCTGGTTGGGTTGTAATGTGTATCCTTTCCATCCTTATCAAACCATTCAGTAAGCCCTTGTGCCGTGTGGATACGAATATAAAAACAGAAATGCTACCTCATTACATTAAATGTGCCTATTCATTTAGCAGGCATATCGAATATACATGAAATACAGTGCTTTCTCTTTGAATTAAAAAGGTATCAGCCAAGATTTCAGTCTGACACCACTTGCTTATTCAAGCACACAAGTGTCAATAACCCCTGCACTGGGCATGATGCTCTGGGGAACGTAAACATAGTGTGCATGCCATCTAGTGGCGAGGATGCAGAATTATCAAGAACACAGACATGGACAACAGGAGCAGTGAAAATCAGCAGGTTTTTATCAAATTAAACATTTGTTAGCAAGTCATGGCAGGTAGTCTGATTGCACAAGCCACAAAAAAAGGAGGTGTGAAAGAACCGTGTGTTATATTTCGTGTTGATGTAAAAGAAAGATCATTCCTCCGGTCAAGCGGTCTTGTTATTGTAAACAACATTGAAAAATTTCTGTGTGGAGTTTTCATGTTCTCAATGTACTTGCAAGGGTTTCCCCTGAGTACTCTGGTTTCCTCCCTCCGTCCAAAGACATGCACATTAGGCTAATTGCCTGATTCAAATTGATTGTGTGAGTGGGTGTGTTGCCCTGTGATAAAGTGGCGAGCTGTTGAGGGGGTACACCGCCTTGACCCAGTGCCAACTAAGATGGGCTCCAGCCTTCACACGACTCTAGTAGGATTAAGTAGTTAAGCAAATGACAGTTATCTAACCTAAACATTCCCCACATTAGTCCAGCGTACCTAGATAGTTAATCTTTCTATGAGGAAGTTGGTCTCTTTTTCTATTTCCTGTAAATTGCCTGATTTTTTCCACTGGAAAAAAGTAACAGACTGTTACAGAAATTAATGATTTCAGTGAAGGATGTCATGCAGCCTGAGGAGACATTAGATTAGTAATTGAGTCCATGATGTCAGCAGAGGTTATTCAGACAGAATTTAACAAGTGGGTCACCACAGTTAAGTGAGTATGTGTGTCAGGGATTCAGGAATAGAGAGGCATGAATGAATGAATGATAGAATCAACTGTATTCTGTTCAAAAACTGTGTGGGTGTGCATTTGGAATTCAGTATTATCACTGGGAAGAAGGAGATGACCCAAATCTTGGATATAAACTTTCAATTTGTACCCAGATGGCAAGTTATTTTGATTACAATGACCTTGGGAGTAGTCGTTCTTCATAAATATTTGTTTCTAATTTCCCAACTAAGCACTGATTTAGAATTCTGAATAGAATTGAATCTGTTGCAATGTAGAGGTGTTAGTGGTGTGTAGGGTGGGCTTGTTTGTATAAGAAAAGAGGTAAACATGGTAACAGCTTTTTATGGCTCTAAAGTATATGGCAGGTTTTTGTGGCCAAAACATGTGAGAATAACCTCATTAACATAAACATCATTTAAATGATGTCACACAAATTCATATGGATACTTTTGGTGCCAAAACAAGTCGAAATGTGTATGTTTTAAAGGGAAAAGTGCGAGAGAGGATCATGTGGCAAGAGAGGAGTCAGGTAAAGTCAACAGGTATGTAAATGAATTCACCTGTGTTTCAGTAGTGGTGTTATTTATGCATGTTATGTGTGTTGCAGATGAAACATTAGTGGAAAGGGGGAGAGAAAGATAGAGAGGAACAGTCCTCTGTGTGGGTTTGGTACAATTAAAATACAAGTGACTTAAGCCAGCATCTGAAAAGTGCTAGTTAAATTGGAGAAAGTTCAATTCAATTCAGTTTTATTTGTATAGCGTTTTTTACAATTGGCATTGTCACAAAGCAGCTTTACATAGTAAATTAAATTAGGGAGGAATCTAAAAATTTTTCTACAACCCATACACAACCCTAATGAGCAAGCCAGCGGAGACAGTGGCAAGGAAAAACTCCCTCAGTTGACACGAGGAAGAAACCTTGAGAGGAATCAGGCTCAGGAGGGAAACCCATCCTCATTTGGGTGAAACCATAAAAATACAAACCACATAAAATTTCATTACAGTCCAACGTGTAGTCCGGTTGCATATACAATCCAGGAAGTGATTGAAGAGTGTGACCTGTCTGTCTGTCTCTGAGTCCCTTGCATTCTGAACCTGATAATTGTCAACGTTACATATTATCTGGCATGCCTACTAATCCACAAACTTTAAAACAAGAAAACCCAGTCAGTTTGTTTTGGCCTACCTAAATCAGAAAATGTGATTCAATGAGTCATTCAGATTTGGCTTCTCTTCCTATGTAAGATCTTTGGAATTATACTGACCTATCTGGCTATCTGGGAGGGAGGGATGGCGTAGCGACACTAGCCAATCATGTGTATCTGTGACCTCAGGCATATGAATAGAGGTAGATAATACGTTCCTCCACCCCAACATTGCATATACAATCCATGAAAAATGCGGCTGGGATATGTGCCTTAGAGGGGCGCCCATCGTCTTTGGGATATAGCTTTCATGTGCATGCAAGTTGGGTGTTTGGAAGAGATGTGTGATGGGTGGGAATTGGCAATAATTAAAATTTTGTTTATTTGCTGCGCCGCTTAATCCTACTCAGGTCACGGTGGGCCAACTTTGGCGCAAAGGTAGGGTACAGCCTGAACAACTCACCAAACCATTCACACTCACAGCTAGGGGCAATCTGCATATCTCCACCCATAGCTTGAAAATTATATTTGTGAAGGTGTGGCTTTTTCACAAGTGCCAGATATGCTATTTTTATGACAAAGCAAGCTAAGCATGGGAACTGCTCTGATGTTCACTACACATCATGACACTGACCTCCGGCCTCAGAGGACAGAAGAGCTGGGAAGACCGAGATATTTTTTAATTATCCCGGCTACAATCTGCAAAAAACTCCTGTACGAAGGGTAAAATTATGAATGCATATTGAGTACTGTCTGATTTTCCCCAAAAGATTCAGTTCAGGTAATATTTAAGAATAGTTTTAAAACTGTCACCTACCATTGTGGCCCCACCCTGTATACTGGAGCAATAATGCCACACCAGCATGTGGCAGTAAAGCAAGCACTATGAATTTTGTATCATATCAAGCATTGCTTGAAGATAATATAAGGTCATCAGTCAGATATCAATCAGTGCAAGGGTATAATTAAATTTCAGAAACATTATATGCACCACTGTGATGGTAATCATCAGAGCGAAGAGATGTAGCAATAACAGTGACACTAGCAAGAACAGAACGCCCCTCCAAAATGGACAAAAGGACAAGATGAAACCTTTTCGAGGAGGCTGCAATGTATTACAGCATGAAATGATTTAATAAAAATAAGGAGTGTGTACCTGCGATGGCCTGGCGAGCTGTCCAGGGTGTA
>JBCNYG010000022.1:36987729-36998478 GCA_039654305.1 Porochilus rendahli | reverse complement strand
CAACGCCCATGTGGGCAATGACAGTGTGACTTGGAAGGGTGTGATTGGTAGGTACGGCCTCTCCGATCTGAACCCGAATGATATTTTTTTGTTGGACTTTGCCCATCACGAACACCATGTTCGAACATAAGGGTGTCCATAAGTGCACATGGCAAAAGGACACCCTATGCCGCAGTTCAATGACTTTGTAGTCGTGTCATCGGATTTGTGGCCTCATATTCTGGACACTCGGATGAAGCTGTCAACCGAACTGATCTGTCAACTGATCAGCACCTGGTGGTGAGCTGGCTCAGATGGCGGGGAAGGCTGTCCTCCAGACCAGGAGAGCCATGCGTGTAGTTAGGGTCTCCTGGGAATGTTTGGCAGAGTCTCCTGTCAGAGGGGCCTTTAACTCCCACCTCCGGCAGAGCTACAACCACATCGCAATGGCGTCTGGGGAAATAGGATCCAAATAGGCAAAGTTCTGTGTCTCCATTATTGAGGTGGCAGCCCGGAGCTGTGACTGGAAGGCAATCGGTGTATGTCATGGGGCAAGCCCTGAACCAGGTGATGGACACCTGTGGTGATAGGGGCTGTCAAACTGAAGAAGGAGGCCCTTCTGGTCCTTTTGGCCTTGGGGACTCCTGAGGCAGCGGACAGGGCTGTCAGCGGGGTAGTGGTTACCCTTTTAAAAAATGGGACCGAAGAGTGTGTTTCAACTATCGTGGAATCACACTCCTCAAGCTACCTGGGAATGTCTATTCAGGAGGATTGGAGAGGAGGATCTGGCTGATGGTTAATTCAGGAGGAAAAATGTGGATACAGGATCCTGGAGGGGCATGGGAGTTTGCCCAACCTGTCCATATGTGCTTTGTGGACTTGGAGAAGGCTTGTGACCATGTCCCTCAAGCTATCTTGTGGCATGTCCTCTGGGAATATGGTATACTGGACCCATTGCTATGGGACATTCGGTCTCTGTATTGCTAGAGCCAGAACTTGGTCCGCATTGGTAACAACATGTCGAATTTGTTTCCAGTGGAGAATGGACTCTACTAAGGCTTTCCTTTGTCACTGTTTCTGTTGATGATTTTATGGACAGAATTTATAGGTGCAACCAAGGTGTTTAGGGGTTCTTTCCTTTTGGCTTCATTGGGTCATGACCTCCAGCTCTTGCTGGAGCAATTTGTAGCCAAGTGTGAAGTGACCGGGATGAGAATCAGCACTTCCAAATCTGAGGCCATGGTTCTTAGACGAAAAAGGATGGAATACACCCTCCGGGTCTGGAATGAGTTCCTGCTCCAAATGGAGGAGTTCAAGTATTTTGGGGTCTTGTACACGAGTCAGTCGATTTACTTTCCTACCCTCACATATAGTCACGAGTTTGGGGTGTGACCAAAAGAACAAGATCGGGGATTCAAGTAGCTAAATGAGCTTTTATTGCAGGGTGGCATGGCTTTCCCTTAGAGATAGTGTGAGAGGTTTTGTCATCCAGGAGGAGCTCAGAGTAGACCTGCTGCTCTTTTTCGTTGAGAGAAGCCAGTTGAGGTGGCTTGGGCATTTAATTATGAATGAATGAAAGTATAAATGTATCTACAACAATACCATTCTATAACTTCTTTTTTTCTCCAGATATATGCAGCAGTAGACCGGCAGCCGCTGACCTTGCCATGTCCTGGCCACCCAGGGCGACTAAAGTAGAGGGCCCAGGGTCCCAAGGGCCCAGAGGATAATACCGTTCAATAACTTCTTCTTTTTCCCCCCTAGATATATGCAGCACTGCAAGAAGTACAAAACATGAAGGTGTATCGGAAAAATGAGATTCTGGATCGCTATCACTATAAGCATGGAAAATTTGTCTCGCCATTAACACTTGTTGCTGACCCTGGATGGTTCATCATTGAGGTTAGGTATCATAAAATGAATTTTAGTAAAAATAGTTTATTTCTTCCATTTCCACGAATTTGATTTTAGTTTCAATTAATGTGAATTTGTTCTTAACCTTTTAATATTTTACTAATATATAACTTATTTTTTTTGTTGCTAAAAACACAATAATTATATTTTAAATTTTAGTCTGAATTCCCAATTAAACCATCAATATTTTTTCCTTTTTTCATGTGTCGAAAGCTTTATTACTGAATTTCCAAAACATAAATGTGTAATTCACTGAGTTTTTTTACTCCTTTTTAAAATCAGTCATGCATTTCAACACATGATGATTAACACATGATGGTTAATTTAGTTGAAATGTATTTTTTCTTGGTAAATTTGTAACACTGACTCATGGTTTTAGTATCCCTAATTTAATGTATATGTATTATAAAAGCTGCTTAAAAATAGTTTGTCTCATAATTAAAACCAATGGACATATCTCTTTTTACAAACCAATTCTTCATATATACATACATAAATCCAGAAACTTCTGTTCACAGCACTGAAGGACTGAATTTTTATGTCATACCTCATAATACCTGATTCTACTTGCAGAACAAGACTAAGCTGCCTTTCTGGAAGAATGATACAGGAGAGCCTCAGGGCTGGCAGCATGGCTGGCATGGTTATGACAATGAGTTCCGGGAGATGAGGGGCTTTTTTCTGGCTCAGGGACCAGGTAGAGACCATTATCTCTGTGTGTTATATTAGTGGTGGGTGATGTGGCTAACACACAACATTCCAATGCATGCACAAAACTAACCATCATCCCATAATACAGATACACAATATGTAGTATAACATTTTATAACTTTTACACTAATTACAATTGGCATTAGTGCTGTCAATATCTAAAATCTAAGTTTAGTATCTGAAATCTGAATCTAAAGTTTTTCTGAAGTAATTTTTCTAAGCTATGGAATTCTTTGTTTTAAGCTATAGACACTTTCACACACGCACTGCCAGAGTCAAAAGAGAATGCAATTTTATTATTTTACAATCAAATCACTGAAACACACCAAACAGTGATACATAGAGATGTTTTATTGTATATATATGCAAAACTATGTGAAAATGTCAAGCTAGGCTGGCTATCAGATAAACCCAATATAGGAGGTCACCATTCAAACATTGTGTCAATACATCACCTTTTCACTGCCTAATAGTAACCGATTCCCAAGAGTCTGTATGGCAGGCTGATATGTAATCCTAATAGTAGATGTAAGCATAATCTTTATTTAACATTCATGGTGTCAGCACTTTGTGACAGGTGAAGATGTCCATTTAACTTTTATGGCATGGGGCAATTCTTCAGAGGAGGACTTTGAGCTTGCTGTTTATTAGTAACAGGTGTTTTTATCATACTACCTTTAAGATTGAGAGGATAAGCGAAGAGGCCGGTTATAAAAAAAAACCTTTGATATCTGTTATAATGCAGATGATAATGTTAACAATTTTTTAAAAACATTTTGTATTGGAATTCAAGAAAAAATTCACACTTTACATTATATTAGTGATTTGACAGTGATTTTGATGTATATATGCCACATTGCAAACTTTGTGGACACATGACTGTTTTGTCCTTGTCCATTTGCTTTTTCAACATCCCTTTTTAGATTTAGTGTCAGTTATAAGTTATCAGTTATTATTAGTCTTCGGTTATAGTAACCTTCACTTTCATGGAAGGATTTAAAAACATTTGTGGACTCAGCCACAAAAGCATTAGCGAGGTCAGGAACTCTTGTTGAGTGAGGAAGAATGGGGCAAGGTCAACATTTCATTTCATCCCAATGTGATCGATGGGGTTAAGGTCAATGCTCTGTGCTGGCCACTCAAGTTCTTCCACACCAACCTTAGTAAACCATGTATTCGTTAACCTTGCTTTGTGTGCAGGGATGCTGTCATGCTGAAATATGTTTGGGACTTTTAGTTCCAGTAAACAGGAATTATAATGCTGTTAAAGCCAATAGTATACAACAGCTACGCTAAGACCTATACAGTTGTTCTAAATTTTGTGTCATAATAGTTTGGAGAACACCTATGTGGGTGTGATGATCAAGTGCCTACAACTTTTGGCTATGTAGTTTAAGAAGAATGTAACTAACCCATGAACAAAAAAGATTTGTTTTAAAACAAGTTAAAGCCTATAGTTTGTGCTGCAGGAGATTCAATTCCCGACAATGTAATATGGAATATTGATGACATGCTAGAGCATTCATGTGATTGTCAGGATCCGTCTCAAACTAGGTTAACTGCCGCCCTCTGGTGGCCATTTCTGTTACTTGTTTTTGTTTTTGGGGAACGGCCACCTGGAGTAACCAAGAAGCTATTTTGACCAGTTATCTTCTGACCGTTCCAAACAAGGCAGACAGGCTATGATGAGTTTTTTAAAGGACTATCTGAGGAGATTAGGGACGAGATCATTCCACGGGGCCTACCCGACGCACGATGGTCTGGTGGACATGGCTATCCGAGTTGGCATCCGACTGAGCGAACGACACAGAATGAGGTCATCTCTGGCCCATTCCTATCAAGACCTTGTTATCCTCCCAGCCTATGGGCAAGCACCTGGGTTATCCGACGTGTCTGAGCCTATGCAGATTGACCGCACTCGGCTAACAGCTGCTGAGAGACTAAGGTGTCTGCAGACAAAGGCATGCCTGTACTGTGGCCAGATGGGTCATTTTGTTAATGGCTGTCCAGTAAAAGAGAATGCTCATCAGATATGAGGGAAGTCCTGGCAAGCAGTGTTTTAGCAAAGAACTCCCAACTACTTCAAACTCCCCACTTCTGCAATCCACTGTTATGTGGTAGGGCAAACAGCAAACCACATTAGCACTGATTGACTCATGTGCGGAGAAGACTTTCATTTACACTAGACTGGCGGTCCAGTGAAGTGTTCCCATCTCTGTGCTCCAGGTGCCCTTGACCATCTCAGCCCTCAATGGGACCTGATTCACCAGAATAACGCATCGCACTAGGACGGTGAGTTTATTGCTCTCTGGTAAATATATGAAGAGACATTGTTTTATCTCATAAACTCCCCTCTCAACCCCTTAGTTCTGGGTCATAGTTGACTGGTTAAAAACAATCCACACATAGACTGGGCCAAGAACTATATTCTGGGCTGGAGTCCATTCTGTTTGTCACACTGCCTTAAGTCCTCTTCAAAACCTCTTTCTGTTGTTTCTGAGGGATTTGAGGACCTCCCAGAATTGTCCAGGGTACCAGCAGACTATTTGAATCTAAAACCTGTGTTAAGCAAGTCCAGAGCTACCTTGCTGCTACCCCATGGGCCGCATGACTGCGCTATTGAGCTCCTCCCAAGGTCATGTCCCCCTAGGGGCCAAATATACTCCCTATCGGCCCCTGAATTTCTGGATATGAAGAAATACATAAATGAATTCCTGGCGGCTGGTATCATTCGACCCTCCTCCTCCCCACCGAGTGCTGGCTTCTTTTTTGTAAGTAAGAAGGATGGCTCTGTTAGACCCTGTATTGACTATCCTAGCTTGAATGATATTACTGTCAAGAACAGATCCTCTTCCTCTTAAGTCTAATGCTTTTGAGCTACTGCAAGGAGCTCACCAAGCTGGACCTGCACAGTGCTTATCACCTGGTGCACATCAAGGAGGGAGATGAGTGGAAGAATGCCTTCAATATGCCCACAGGTCACTATCAATATTTGGTCTTACCCTTTGGCCTTACTGATGCCCCTACTGTTTTCCAGGCCCTCATTAATGATGTTCTACGTGACATGGTAAAGTTTCTGTTTGTGTATCTCGATGACATTCTGATTTTTTCCAGGACACTCCCGGAACACATTCCCATGTTCAACAAGTACTACAAAGGCTACTGGAGAATCAATTGTTTGTTAAAGCTGAGAGGTGTGCCTTCCACCAACATACTACATCCATCTTGGGGTTCATCATTTAAGATGGACCCGGCTAAGGTTAAGACTGTAATAGGGTGGTCCACTCCCCGCTCCTTCAGTGACCTACTGAGGATCTTGGGCTTTGCCAACTTCTACAGAGGGTTTATTCGTGCCTATAGCTCCACTGCTGACTTCTCTTACCTACCCTTCTATTAGATTCCAGTGGTCTGAAGCTACAGAGAAGGCCTTCCAGGAGTTCAAGTCCCGCTACTCCTCTGCCCCATTTTGATGAGCCTTGACCGCTCCTGCCAGTCCTGGTGGATGCCTCTGATGCAGGAGTTGGGGCTGTCTTATCATAGAGAGTCATAAAGTACATCCCTGTGCTTATTTTTCACATACACTGTCTTTGTCTGAGCGCAATTATGAGATTGGGGATAAAGAGCTCCTAACTGTTAAGATGGATCTTCAGGAGTGGCACCACTGGTTGAAGGGGGCAGGGAGAGACCTTTCCTCATCTGGATGGATCGCAGGAACGTGAAATATATGCAGACGACCTAGCGGCTTAATGCCCATCAGGATATATGGTCTCTGTTTTTTTACCGTTTAAATTTTACCCTCTTTTCTGCTCATGTTCTAAGAATGTCAAGCCAGACACTCTTTTCCCACAGTTTGATGCTTTGGTGGAATCTCCTGTGGCAGATTCAATCATGCTCAGAAGGTATATTGTGGGAGCTGTCTCTTGCGGCATAGAGGAGAGGGTCAAGAGCACTCTGCAAAGGGTGACTCGCCCAAAGAACTGCTCCACTAAATGTCTGCTTGTTCCTAGATCTGTTTGCTCTGAGGTTCTTCAGTGGGGCCATTCCTCTGGTTTGGCATGACATGTTGGGTTAAGGAGAATGATGGCGTGCCTCTGCCAGTGCTTTTGGTGGCCGAGGATGGGAGAGGATGTCCGCAGTTTCATTTCAGTCTGCTCTACCTGTGCTTGCACCTTTGCGTCCTGAGACATCCCTGTGCTCAGGTCAAGAGGTGGGCGGATCGTCACAGAACCAAGGCTCCCCGGTACAGAAGAGAGCAGAGGGTTTAGCTTTTCAGTAAGGACCTACCCCTGAGAGTGGACTCCAGAAAGCTTGCTCCTTGGGTCATCGGACCTTACCCTATTAAACGGGTTTTGGTACTGTCAGGATCCATCACAGACTGTATTAATTGCCGCCCTCTGGTGGCCATTTCTGTTACTTGTTTTTGTTTTTGGTCCACTATGTGCTCGTTTTGCTCTGTCCCTACTTTCTGTTTTTTTTTTTTTTTGTTCAGCCAACTTGAGCTCACACCTGTGTTCAATCTGTTTGCATTAATTTCCCTACTTATTCCTTGGTCCCTTGGTGAGTCTTTTTTGAGTCAGATTGTCTCATATGTCTTCAGTCTTGTGTGTATTTTCCTGACCTAATCCTACTAGTTGTAAAAATTTTCTTTGTTTCTGGACTGTTCCTATGATCCTTTTGTTTAAATTTTTAGCTCTTGCTCGCTTTTTTGGTTTTTGTAGAGTTTTGTTTTTTTTCCCTCGATTGTTGTACCTTTTGGACCTTGAAATAAACTGCACAATAAAGCGTCTGCCTTGGGTTCTATTTTTGCCTCTCTAAACCTGACAGTGACAGGTTAAACCTGAATACATTTATATATAGCTCCCATTTTATACAAGCTATATAATTAGGAAGTATGAATGTTTACTATATTATCGTAAGTTACTGCCATACCACCCATCCATAACTGTGCACACTCTGTGTTCAATCTGAACACCACTGTACATGTATAATAATGGCTTGTCTCATTTCTGCATTTCAGCCTTCAAGAAGAACTTCCAAGCAGGGCCGATCAGATCTGTGGATGTGTATAATGTAATGTGCAACACACTTGAAATCACACCTCTTCCCAACAATGGTTCCTGGTCTCGAGTGGCGTTCATGCTGACATCATCTGCTCATGCTGTACAGCCTGTGCTGCTTTGCAGCTGGCTGCTCACAACCCTGGTGATTCTACTGTTTGCCTTGATATAGGAACAACACAATTAACTTTCTTCTGCAGAACTCCATGAGGGATTTATTATATGTGTGAAAAAATAAATAAGTGTTAATATATTCATTCTATCCCATGGATATGGGAATAAACACATTCTGATTGGCTACTCTAGTCCTAGGATATCAAAACATATACCATTAGAAAAAAACCGAGGCAGTCACTGCTGTAAGAAATAGGCTTTTAGTCCTTGGCATCGCCTGCTGGTGACTGAAGGAGAGGCCATCATCAGCAATGTGTGGCAATCATATGGGACTGCATGCTCAGCAAAGAACAAATCAACTCTTCCTTTACATATTTGATGGAAAGAATGCATATATTTATAAAGAATTAAACATATTTTAATAAAATCCCTGTACAATCATGTGGGTTTGGATGGAATATAACCACAAGCTGTCATCATATAGGCTAAGCCAGCATATACTGACTTGAATTTGTGAAATAACTGTTAAGTATATATACATATTGTATTTCTGCTCACTCAGTCAGAAAACTTGTGATACGAACTAAAACTGTCAATTAAAATCTAATGGGAATAAAAAAATTAACTGGTGATGCCCTTATCTGCAAATTTCTGCACATGTCTACATGAAATGTATGTTTTAATTTTCCAGCAAGTGAAGATTTGTTTTCTCAATAATAATATTTCAGAAAAAGACTGGTTGTGTTGCATTTCATACTAATTTGTTAACAAAATTACAACTGAAGTTGGATATTGGCTTAAATTAAGTTGAAAACAGTTTCAAATAGGTTTAAGGTTGTCCCAATGGTCCTGTTTTATCTCTTAAGGCACTTGAAGCAATGCTTTGTTTCTGAACAAAAGGTTATCAAATCATCAGAAAATTTTATATTAGTATCACTAAAGGTACCACGTGTAAAATTTTGGTGGATCTGTGCAGCTAATTGGGTTATCAAATGCCAGCCATGTCTCTCACTGTCTATGGCGAGAAGCATGTAAAAGAACCATTGCTGATTTTTGGATGAATTAATATTATATATTATTTTTTATATTATTTATATAATTATTATATATATACATCTGCTTTCATACAATTCCAGTATCAATGGTATCGCTGAGCTAAGATAGTAAAATGCTAGTTGACAGAGCTGTACATTTTCCAGAGTCTGACTTGTACGTAGCTATTCTCTGGTCCGCCGCAGCAGGTACAAGGTGGCTAATGAATGAAAGCTGGGCACCTCCAAGTCCGAGGCCATGGTTCTCAGCTGGAAAAGGGTGGGATGCACCCTTCAAGTCTGGAATGAGGTCCTACCACAATTGGAGGAGTTGTTAACGAGTGAGAATGTTTACGAGTGAGGGAAGGAGTAGGAGATTAACAGGTGGATCAGTGCAGCCTCTGCTGTAAAGCACAGCCGTCGTGGTAAAGAGGGAAAGCAAAGCTCTCAATTTACTAGTCACTTTATGTTCCTACCCTCACTTATGGTCATGAGCTTTGGGTAGTGACCAACAGAACAAGATCGCGAATACAAGTGGCTGCCATGAGCTTGCTTCACAGGGTGGCAGGGCTCTCCCTTAGAGATCGGGTGAGAAGTTCTGTCGTGCGGGAGGAGCGTGGAGTAGAACCATTGTTCCTCCAGGTTGAGAATGAATTTTCTTAATAAACCAATACTGCTCTAGCTATAGAATGTAACACAGTAAGAGACATTTTCTTTTTCTATTTCTACTGCCTTCTTGCCGTTGATAAATCTGTGTTTTCTCACTGACAATCGGTTCACCTGAGACAATGGGTAATTAAACTTTCTTTACCGTGGAATCATGCCATCATTATAAAGTCCTTGTTCTTGACAAAAACCTATTGTTGATAATATAGACTCGGCCCTGTAATGGCCTGGCGAGCTGTACAGTGTGTACCCCGCCCTCGTCCAGAGTTGGCTGAGATGCTCCCCACGACCCTAATTAGGATTAAGTGGTTCAGAAAATGAATGAATGAATGAATTATAGACTACTGTATATTACCATGCCACTACACTGCTAGTGTTGGTGCTGTGGTGAGAATGATTCACTAACTATATCTGATCTGTAGCCACCCTATAATCTTCTGTTTCTAGTTTTATATGGCATGACGAGTTGCTGCTAATCTGCATAGCAATTTGGCTACAGACAGAAAAGATATCTAGTGGTCCACCTGATAAAATTGCCAGAAGGTATGAATTATGCATTCCAAAAGATGCTAAAATCCATACAGGATACAACAAAGAAGCTAATATGATATGTATATTTTTATTTTCACCATTTAAACAACAGATGTCGCAAGAACGTAGGTTATATTTTATTACAGCCTCAAAAGCCCATAAACTTGACAAATTTGAAAAATTTAATGTTTTATGTTTTTCAGGTTATAAAACTAATTATAAGAAATTCTTACTTACTTAATCACCACTACATTATAAATATTTACAATTTTATTTTACAATAATAAAATATGTGATAAATAATAATAAACATGCACACAAACTACAACCCCAATTCCAAAAAGTGGGAATGTAAAATGTGTAAAATGTAAATTTGCAAATTAACCCTTATGTTAACATAATAAAACATAAAATAATATCAAATTCTGAAAATTATATATTTTACAATTTCATGTAAAACATTAGCTCATTTTATTTTTGATGGTTCCATGGATTCGGATAATGTTCCTCAGCATAAAATTGTGAAGACTTTAAATATCCCATCATTTACTGTACACACTCTTATAAAAACGATTCTGATCATCTAGAGAAATGTCTGTGCACAGGGACAAGGAACAAAACTCAAAACTCCTGTGATCTGCAGTGGAGTACATTATTCTGCTTACTGCACTGCAATTTTAAAATATATTCATTAATTCATTCATTTTCTGAACCGCTTATTCCTAATTAGGGTGGCGGGGAGGCTG
>JBCNYG010000022.1:36962393-36976994 GCA_039654305.1 Porochilus rendahli | reverse complement strand
TGTGTGTGTGTGTGTGTGTGTGTGTGTGTGTGTGTGTGTGTGTGTGTGTGTATGGTGTCATGACGTATGATGGAATACACACAATTCTGGCAGTGCTTACACAAAATCCCTGTTTAGCATATCATGTACTGTATATTACGACAGTATAGCAAAATACATTAAAATATTACTTTGCGCAGCATTTAAGCGGTATAATCCGTGCTAAAGAGCAGCCATTGTGTATGTTGCCATTGCTTTGCTTGTAGGATTATTATTTGTGGTTCTGTGGCAGCTGTGCTTGGCGGGGATGAGGTTTAGGGCTTTCCAAGCAAAGGTCTATTGTAACTGACTTAGGGTGCTCATATATTTCATAGCATTAATCTTTTGTTAAAGCCATTCCTTTGTTGATTTGGATATACACTTTGGGTCTTTTTTATGCTGAAAGGTATGAAAAGAAAATCTTCATGCATCTGAAATTGGTTATAACTCCCTTCACTTTGATTAAAGACTTTGATTCAGCTGAAGAAGTACAGTCCCAACGCATGATGCTGCCACTGTCAATACTTCACTGTGGGTATGGTGTTCTTTTGGTTTGTGCAGCAGTGTTCATCCTTGGCATCAATCTTCACTCCCCATGTGCATCAGTAAAACCTTGAGCACTCATGACATTTGTCAGCTTACTGGTTGTCCTTCCTTGGACCATCTTTGGTAGGTGTTTACCACTGTGTACCAGGAACACCCCACCTGCCATTTAAAAAATGAATAGACCCAGTCACCACAATGTGGCCTTTGTCAGATTTACTTACCTTACGCCTGCTCATTTTTACTGCTTCCAAAACATCGACTTTGACAACTGACTGCTCACTTTCCACATTATACCTTCTCTCCTTGGTAGGTGCTATTGTAATGGGTTAATTATTCACCAAAGGGGAGGTGGATGTTGCTGAATAGTCCCCAAGACATAACGTTAACTATTTAATTCAGCGACATCCATTAAACCTGATGCACGTAATTGTTTTAGTGTGTACACTTGGGAACATAAGCTAAAAAGCACAATCAGGTAAGAGTGTCTCTTTAAAGGCCTTTTGGAGTTCAAGTATACTATATGGAAAAACAAAGAAAGGCAAACTATGATGATTTTTTGTAATTGTCTATTTTTACATATTTAATCCATTACAGCGCATGTCAGAAGAGCTCTGTGTGCTCCAAGCAGAGCACTGTAGCTAACAGCATCTTTTTACAGTTTACTCATTCAGTTTTAGTATATACTTTGGCGAAATACAATAAAAGCAAACTTAAACTACATTTTTTGAATTATTTTTTATTTTGTTTATTCGAAAAAAGTGAGGATGCTGCTGTCTGCTTCAAGTGATTGTGTTCTTTATTTTGATTCAAGCATCTGTCATTTGGGATAATGTTTTCAATGCCCTGTTCATGGACCAATCAGATTGTGCCATTCCTGTATACTGTATACTAATCAGTGTTTTTATTTCACCTGTCAGTGCTCATGATGTTTTTAATGTTATGGCTATAGGCTAATGTTTTCTCGGAGTGGAGTCCAGTATTTTTTTGTTATTGTGAAATATTTTCTACACTGTTATGACTATCCTCACTGTGTTCCATGGTATATTATATGTACTGCCTTGAAATTTCTTTTGAAATGAGTTTCATTTCTGAATGAATATATATAGTTTATATACAATACATTATAATTCTGTCACACTGTGGTAAAAAATACTCAAGTGTAAATATTGCCAGAAGACAAAATAGTGCACAGTCTTTTTATGATTTAAAAAATGGCTCACACCAAAAGCAACATCAATAACATTTGAACCATTCAATAATTTTTAATTAAATGTTTTGTTTTGATCATGCTAGCTATGCAAATCAATATGATTCATAGCTCAGATGAGTGAAGCTCTTCCCAGAACACGGCTTAAAACTGCAATTTATGACAAGCCATATATAATCCAATTTGGAGTTTGCTAATGTGGAGGCATGTTGGAGACTCAGCAAAAATTGAAACAGGCACTCTGGACTGATTGAACTTTGTGGTCTTGGCACAAAGCACAATGTTTGGTGGAACCCCAAAACTTCTTATTGTACTCAGAATATCCCAACACCATTACAGAGAAGAATGTTGGTAAAGCAATTAGAGGATTATCCTAGCCTAATTAAAGCATACTGGCTTTTTCCTCAGTTCTGTTGCAACCAGAAATCTTGTTTATTAAATGTATTTTGTGGTAAGGTATTCAATAATTTCACTTCCAGATTGTAACAGTAAAAACGTGGTTCAAGAGGGGTGAATACGTTGTATCTATAGTTATCAGTGAATGTATTTAACCTACTGTTTTGATTATCATTTAACATTAGACCATTAGACCGGCTTCTACTAGCCGGACGTTATATCAGACAAAGAGACAGAGGCACATAGAGTGCCGCTGCTGAGTGTACCATTAAGCATCCTGCCCAGTAAAATATATTAAGAACAACAAAAATTAAAGAATGTTATTTAGCATGTTATGTTATATGTAAAAGGCTGTGCATGGGTCAAAAGAAAACCTTGTAACCTCTCTAACATTTAATGTGAAGAAATGAAGAAAATGACGGTCATTCTGCAGGGATTGTTTTTATTCTGAGGACTCTGTTCAGTATATGTAGTCTGCTGTTGCATGGGGGCAGTTTTCTGCTGTTTACAAAAGAAGTCGTAAAGAATTCCAAAGTGACAAATGAAAATTTGACATTATTTACTGTTTATTTGGGCATTTTGTTCATTTTCTTTATGGAAATTATAGTAAGTGGACAGTGGTGTACATGTGTCAACATGAAAACCATCTCTGCACACACACACACACACACACACACACACACACACACACACACACGCTGTGCTAATAGATAATAGGTCACATATAAGTCAGAGTAAATAAACCTATGTTTTGTGGAGTGGTCTAGCCTTGGAGGCAGGAACACAAAACATCTACTTGTTTTTGTTAAATGTAGTTTGTTTTGCAGTGGTTGTAATTCAAGATGAATGCTTTTAATAAACTCACTCCATCGAATAGTGTCATTTATGTGTTTAAGTCATGTCTGTTTGTGTTCTACAGGGAAGGTTTTCAGTACCACTTCTAGACTCGGCACAGACCAGACGAGTAGTGGTGTCACACAATGTGGATAAAGCTCTGAAAGAGGGTGAGTAGAATCGTAATTATATGAATGCTCCTCATTCCTGGCACTGAACTGGCACTACCGGGAAAATTCCATCAGCAAATCTCAGGTTAAACATTTGATTACAATAAACAGATCTGATTACTTTGAACAACTATCCCTGAAGAAGAGGGCATATGAGTCATAGCATACGTGCAGAGATAAAATGTTTTCATTCCTCCTTTGAGGTTAGAAGGAGTAGAAATACACCAAAGCAAATCCATCCACAGCTTGAAAGCCTTGAAAATTGGTGTGAACACATTTCATGTCAAACTCATTTCTGAACCTGTTGTGATAGATGAGGGCAAGCTGAGTTGTTTTGTCATTCCAGAGTGGAGGACTGTCATCTGTCTATCTAAAATCATCTGTCTGAGTGATGCTGACCTCAGAGCACTACTTATCAGTGCTTGTAATCAGCTACATGTCTCGTTCTTCACTTTGCTCTAAGTAAAGCAACTGTGAATAGGCTATGGCTAACCTACATGACTTGGATAGTGCTTGTGTGTGTCATTTATTAAAACCTGCTATTCGTTTGTTTTAGCAAAGCTACACAAATTATATTTTAACTGTGATGAGAATATTTGGCTCAGATATTAAAACACAACCTATAGAGAGGGGGAAAATCGATTCAGTTTTGTACTGCAATTCATCACTGTGATGGTTCATATTACCTTATCTTTATTAGTTAGCATTTAAACAGCATGAACAATCATATGACTTAGTGGCAGTCTTGTTTTTTATTCACATATGTGTTTGTTTGAAGGGATGCAGTCTAAAAATATTTGGTGTGAAAGGCTGGTTTCTGGTGATGAAATATAATGAAATGATGTAGGTCCCAGAGTGGATGTTTACTTGTTATAAATAGTCATGACTTTATTACAGCAGGAAGAATAATCATGATTATTTTAGCCACTGTCATGCCAGTATAGTAAAACTTATGATTCTCTATGTGCATATGAGTATATGAGTCACTGTTAACTAGTGAAGACCACTCCTCGTGATCTTGTCACCTTTGCCCTTTGTCTCAAGACTTCCGCCCTCTTATTTCTCCATTCATGCATTTTATGACTAACCAAATAAAATTCTCCAAGCAGGTCCACATCTTTTGAAGATCCTATCTATATTTGTGACATTTTTCCAATCACAGTGATGCAGAGTTCAACATCTTATATGAAATAAGAGATTGAGGAACACAACACACAGGGTATTACTTTGAGAAAATAGCTTTAGGGATTTGAAAACAGGCTGCTTATTGTAGGTTTGAGTTATTTTGTGTTGTACCTCATCTAGTTATATCTGGTGCAATATGTGAAAAATCAAGTGTGCCTTCGCAAATGTTTTAGACCCTACCCTACCCCCTCTTTACACACTGCAAAATTCAGTGCGATACATACCAGTGGTGGTCTGAGCCTCTCGTACACTTCAACCCATATATGAATGGTAACCTCTAGCACGTTTTATGTAGAGATTGATTTTTCGAGGTTTGTGTGTTCTGCTAGTAAACCTCAGTTGCTATGAGAACCGCAAACAAGAAAATGTGTTTTTTCATCCAGCTATTCAGTGAGAAGATGGTGTAAGCACTAAATGGGATTTGCTTTTTCACATCTTTGTGCACATTGGGCTACATCCATCAATGTGTTGCAGTTTGACTATGTAATACAATTAGTCATTTGCCAGCGGTAATATTTGCATAAATGTCCAGTCATGTGAAAACAAGTGCATAGAATGCTCCCATGCATACTTTACCATGCAAACATGTCACTCTTTTTTAATATAGTTCTTACAGGAAAAAGGTGATATACTCCAAAAATTAACGAATTATACATTTAGTTGTAATTTTCTTAGTTTAAATAAACAATCTTAAGGCAGTAGGACAGCCACATGGAAAATCAGTATAGAACTATATTTATTATTACTTCAAGTAATTAAAATTGTAGTAGTGTGTTTCATATTATTTAAGTCTATCACATCTAGGGTCAAGTGTTCTCTTTGCTGTTGGAAGCATGTGTGATGTTATAATGCCAACATCCAGCCTTCAGAATAAAATGTTGTGAAAGCTTGTGAGATTGGCAAGAGATTTAAAAAGGTCTCTAAATTATTTGAAATAAATAATTCCACTGTAAGGAAAATCTCGTGGTGTAGTTTTCAAACAACACTCACTTTTTCCACAACCAGCTGCCTGAGTATATTCAGCCTTAGAGCACTCTGGCTGATTTGAAAAGAGGTCTCCAAGAACCCCAAACCTTTTCCCACTGTTAATCACACACCGAGTTTAAACCAGTCAAAACGCCTTTTTTTTTTTTTTAAGTGCTCTCATCTCACTGTTGTACACCACCACACGAACACACGCAGGCTGATACAGAAATGATATGAAGCTCTTTACCGCGACTCCTTAAATGGTTCTTAGATGCATTTGGGGCATGTGCAATTCTGAAGAAAGGTCTACTGAAAACTACAGGGAGCTTGTTTTATTCTTTTTCTATAAGCCAGAAATCCAGTTGGACAAGTATTCCCGATGTATTAAAGCATGTGGTAGGTCCCACACGCAGATAAATGAAACCATCAACAAACATAAGGCTGTTTGATCAAAGGTAGACAAAGAAAAGTAAAAAAGCATAGTAAACGCCTAGATTTATGAAGAAGCATGAATTAAACGGTGCATTTGGCTTGGTAAGGTAATTTTTTTAACAGATTGTTAATTAAAGACATTAATGGTCTGCGTACATTTAGTTGTTCTATTTCGTATTTTTCTTTTTAAGTCAAGAAATGAAATTGTAATTGAAATGTATGTGTATTTTTTTCTGACGCTTGCTATGGCTCTGGTTAATGTAAATTATGGGTTTAAATTAAAGGTAGTGCTTCTGTTACCATAATATTCCAAAGTGAAACAAATGTGTCATTGTTGTGATAATCTTGTTTTGTACCCTGATTATGACTTCCAGTTTCTGGTGTTGTGGTATAGAGTTATTTGTGACTCTGAAAGTCTTCTATTTATAAAAAATACATATTTTTCTGCTTCGAAAACTGGAGTGTAGGCTGCTTTAGTGCAGTAATGGGAAGTCTGTTCAGAAAGACAACAGGAAAAGAGCAGCAATTAAAGCACCATTATGTGATAGTTTTTGCTGTTATGCTCCTTCAGCAATTGTGGAGTATAATTCACTTTTATACCACTGTCATTAATACAAGTCACATTAGGAGCTACCCTTGTGGAAACTGCAGACATGCATTTATTTACAAGCTAAAGGATACAGAACTGATCATATTAGAACCCAATTCAGCTGATGAACTTGTTCAGTTCATCTGATGGAGTGATATTACTGGATTTACATGACTGCATAGTTTTATTTAATGTCAATTAATGTTGGGCATGAGCAGTGAAATGTATTACAAGCTAGCTGAGAAGTTTGCAAAGTTACTAGTGTTCAAGGCTTATTTGGCGTGAGATTGATAAAGATGGATTTAACCATTTGCCATCTGGAAAAATGATAGATGAATGTGAGACGGGGATAGTACTGATGAAGTCACAAACTATGTCCCAATAGTTTCTAAATAACATTAACGTCAATGTACCCTCTGTTATTGGGCTGCTGCTTTCCCATTAGCCATGAGACCGTTTACTACAGTTAATGTGAGGGGAAATATTTCAGAACAGTAAAACTGTTAGCAGTGAAGGGAGCCCATGTTTCAGTAAAGCTAGTGTTTGGTGCTAGCTATAACTTCTCATTAAACATTCTGGTTTAGCATTCATTTGATTGTGATGGTTACTGTTCAAAAGAAATCTAATTCTCCAAGTGAAAGAAAGAAAAAGATGAGATGGAATAAAATAGTGAAATAATGTACAGAGTAACACCGGTTGAGGTAGTGCAAATAGAATATAGGCATAGATATAAATATAACCATAGCAGTGTAATGAAATAATGACAGGGTTGAGGTATTGCAACAAATAGTGCACACAGGCCAAAGAGAGTGTGTATGTGTGTATGTGTGGGAGAGGACTTTTACAGTTCTGGGTGTATGTGTGTGTGTGTGTGTGTGTGTGAGAGAGAGAGAGATTATTTTTGTGATTCAGCCCTGAGTGTTGAGGAGCCTGATGGATCCAGGAATGTGGAACACAATATCAATATTTACTTATTAAATTCATCATTGGCTCTTATTTTCCTAGTTGATACCACACAACTTTGAAATTGTAGTCTTGCTATTTCTCAAGAGGTGAAAACTTCCTTTTAATAATTTAGCTTAAAAATTTTCCTATGCATTATTTATTATTTCATGAAGTGCCTTGTGCCCTCGAAGGAAATTGGTCGCCCTACCCTTTCCCGAGTGCTGAACACACATCCGCATATTTATCGCTTACCTTGACTCTATGCCATTTTTGTCCTAAACATTCCTCATTGGTAATACTATAATGCCACTGTGCATGTAGTTGATTGACATGCAGTAAATTCCTTATCTTTTATCAAATGCATCTTGAATACACAGGAAAACTGCAGCACACAGTTAGCAAAGTACCCATGCAGGCTTCTAAAGACTGTTAAAACTCCTTCAATTTCTAATAGATTGTGTCATTTTAATATAACAATTAAATGAAGTGCACTGGCTTAAACATTGAGTGTTGAATGAAAATTGAAGCTGAATGTGTGGAGACGCAAAACAATATAGAGGCAGCTTCATGACTGCTCCACCTGCAAAACACTTTCAGACACCTCACAGCACATGCGTAGATCCCCATGTAACACCACCCACTGACACAAGGTCAGGCTGCCTCTCATATATTTGTTAAACTCTGCTGTGCATCTTTTTATTTGGCTTTATAGAAAACCATATTCAATAATTCAAAATATTGTTGATTGTTGTACATGTTAATTCTTTCAAAAAACACTCAAGATATCCATTTTACTAAATATTTTACATTTTGTAACTAATTTCCTTTGATGGCTTATTTTGCTTAAGCATTTCTTGGATATAGGAGTCACGTCTTCACATCATGGCTTTGTTCTATCCAGCTTTAAGGGGCATGCACACAAGAAAAGATTTGCTAATTACCCATCACACTGTCGCTGAAAGTGAATCTGAAAACGATTTGCTTATCACCTGGGTATTTTATGCACTGCTTGTCTAGGTAACCCTCTGGTATATTTCCCCCTCAAATATTTTTTAAAAACAAGCAGTAGCTGGCAGGTTACCTGCAAGACAATAAGTGTATCACTTCTTTATGTATATGAATAGAGCTATGTATCAAAACTATTACGTCACACGTTAAATTTCTTTTAGTTTACAGCAAAGTTTGTAGATTAATGGTGTAACTTTTTCTGGTTTCTATATAATTGTTAAAGCACATTTTCGGCTCTCTAAATAGTTTACAGTAGATTTATTTAGTGAGCACAACAGCTGGCTATATTACTGATTCTTCCTATCAAAAATCAGGCAACTCTTGATAAATAACATGCTGTTATGTGAATTTCAGTAGTGTTGCGATAAGATTATACTTAGAGAGGCAGGATAAAAAAAAAATAAAGGAATACAGAGCTGCTTGTTTGTCTAAGCTAAGGTATTTTGAGATTTGTGCATTTGGTGCAATATATATTTAATATTAATTTTAATTATTAAAGGTCTAAACTCATCTGGTAACGCAACTTCATTTAAGAAGTTATTGGTTAATAAAACATTTGCACATCTTAGCTTTAATCCACTTAATGATCATTGAAATGAAAGGTCCTGTACATGCAAACCTAGGCATCATGTTTAAGGTAATTCTTTATGTATATATTATATAATCATTTATATATTGAGTGTATTTCTATCAGGCAGCATAGGTGGATGAGCTGCTGTTTCATTTTGATGTTGGAATCACAGTCATTGACATTTTGAACAAGGTCTTTTTTTCTACCATCGGAGGATGTTTCAATTAGGATACCAAAAATATGAGAGCGGTTTATCCGTCATATTCTACATATACTACACTTCACTGTGCCTCCATGATGTGGCGATGCCTTAGACTATGTGTTACAGTTTATACTGGTTCCTCTAGAAACTAGAGAAAATAGAAATGATAAAAAAAATACACTAGTTTTAATCCTTATAAAAACCTGTATTTTCTTACAAATGAGATTTTCTCACAAATTTTTGGAAAGAGGAGTGTTTCAGAGAGGGTGTTATCAAGGCATAATAGTATTAAATAATATAATGTAAGTTGATTTTCAGGCTCCTTGTGATGGCCTGGCAAGCGCTCCAGGGTGTACTCTGCCCTCGCCCAGAGTTGGCTGAGATGGGCACCAGCCTCCCTGCGACCCCAAATAGGATTAAGCAGTTCAAAAAAAATAAATGAATGAATGATTTACAGGCTCTAGTTTTGTACTGTCTAGTAAAATATAATGTTTGTGTTTGATGTGAGTTATAATTTTAGTATTCTATTGGAAATTTAATGCTGTTATTACCGTAAGACAGCTTTGCTTAAACTAATAAAGACTTCTGTGTTAGCAGTGTGTGGATCCTAGTACTGAGGTTTCTCAAACTTAAGAATTAGTCTGGACGAGGACGTAGTTCTTTGCAGTAATAAAGCACATTCTGTTCAGAGTGGGGTTTTTTTTTTGCTTATGTGCACATGATGTTTTGTAGTCTGCTAGACAGATGAGGTCATTTGACAAAAATAGTGCCATGGTGTACTGCAACCCCAGTGATCCAGATAAAACCCAGTCTCACTGTCTCACCTTGTCCAAAGAGAGTGAAGAGTATGACTGGGAATAAATAGTTTTTAACAGAGAACTGATATGAATCCATCTTATAGTCTGTCTCATCTGAGAGTGATTGTGTCTTAACTAGGTCTGTTTGGTTATCTCAGTCCTAATCAACCTATACATATTATGTATTGTATATAAGCTATCATGATCTCTCTCTCACACACATCCTGTAGCATGCATTATAGCTTTAGTTAAACAGAACAGGAACAGTGACTCACTCAGAATGAAAGAGAAGGCTGCTCACAATAAGGCTGCTAAAATAGCAGCAACAAATAATCAGAGCATGATTGGATCTTGTGCCGTCATTGCTGTGAAGTAATTTCATTTTGAATTTTTTATGTAAATCTTAACCCAGGGTTTTAACTTATCGAGGCGCAAAAGATTAGAAGAGGGACCCTGTTAAATCTTCTTCAAGCATTTGTTGTTTATTAATTCATTTAATCAGTTAATGGTCAGAGTTGCAGTGAATCTGTAATCTTTCCCAAGATCATTAAGGCAAGAAGGGGCAGTTAAGATGAGAATCTTATCTTATTACCTAAAGATGAGATCTTTTTTTTTTACTCAATAATTACAAGAAAAGTGAAGTAATTCACTCTTTGTGCAAAATTTCCTTTCTTACTTTGGAAATAATGATAATGTTAATGTTAGTTACCTTATAATTGTAAAAACATGCATTTGGTACGTATTAGAAGTAAGCGCAATGTTTCACACATGTGTTACTGACCCCAAGCAGGGCCAAACAGCAGGCCATCACAAAATATAACTGAACCAGAGTGGATGCTTTTGAAGAAAAACACAGATTTTTATTGGCTTCAGAGAGTTTTTGTAGTTTGCAATTGTCAAAGCTCCCTTGGAACTGGTACCAACCCAAGCTCCTTTTGTCCTCTTCAGATGGTCTCTTCAGTGTGGCTTGTGTCTCTACTACAGGGCCATTTCTCTACATAATGCAGCTGTAAAGCTGAAGCCGATAGGACTGAAAACAATGTGTGAATGCGTATGTGTATAATTATAAAACATAAAAAATGGGATGATATGGAAAATGCAAATAAAAAACAAAGTAGGGATTTCCAAATTCACTCACCAATTTGCTGAACCGCTTAATCCTACTAGGGTCGCAGGGAGGCTTGTGCCTATCTCAGCCGACACTGGGCACACCCTGAAAAGCTTGACAGATCGTTGCAGGGCAATACACAACCATTCACACTCACACCTAGGGGCAATTTGGAATAGTCATAATGCCTAATGTGCATGTCTTCGGACTGTGGGAGGAAACCGGAGTACTCTGAGAAACTCACTCAAGCACAGGGTGAACATGTGAATGCTACACAGAAATGCCTGTTTGTATGTGTGGGTGTGTGTATACTGTAACTAAATTATAAAATGAATTGAGAATTAAAAGTATTTACTGAACTGACGTAGAGCTTAGGACCAGGAAATAAAATCGACATCCTGTCTTCTCTCTACTTTAGTGTTTGACTACAGCTATAGAGATTACATTCTGTCATGGTATGTGCCTCTGAGCCGAGATGAGGGCCAGTTGTATCAGATGTTGTCTGAAGATTTCTGGGAAATGACAAAACAGCTGAGGACTCGCCTTTCTGAGGTGGACATGGTTAACATCGTTTGTAACAACATGGTTAAGAGCCTCCATGGCCACTTTTGTGACCTCAAAGCCGCCAACACCAGGTATGAAGTACAATTTTACAACCTTTATTTCTTTTTATTAGGCTTTTTATTAGCTTATGCACAATATTTTAAACGTCCAATTATCAGGTTTTAATTACTGATTACTTGAGAATATGGTCACTAATTATAACCTTTGATTATTTGAACTACCCAATAAAGGTTCCCTTTATTACCCTAAAGCTACCCAAAACTGTTATACTGTTTATTAGTGCACACAATAAAGTTTCAAAGATTTGTATGTGCTAGTTTAAAACATTATTTGAACAGGAACTGTGAACTGCTTAATTGCATCCTCTCTCGACTGTTGTTTAGGGTGTAAGCATCAGATAAATGTAACTAGATGGTAGAATGTCTGGCCAAAAATAAAGTCTTGCACTCTTTTGTTGGACAGCTTCAGCCTTGAATACATTGTGTAATTGTCATGGCACATGGCAACATTACATGCAGTAATCGAGGCTAAAGGTGTTCCAACAAACTATTAGTGTGTAAGATTTTCCACCCTTGCTTTTGGGGTACATATGAAATAAAACCATTTAAGAATTTTTAAAAAATTGAGTATTTCCAATCCCTTCCAGCCTCCTTTTCTTAATTCCTGTCATCTTTCCTAAATCCCTGTGTAGGCAGGAAGAGTTACCCAGGGCCTTCCCACTTCATCCATGTCTGTGCAGTCCCAAGGAGGAGATGCGTTTCCTGCGCTGCTGTTCACGTCTACTAGTTCTTTGCTTGCTGCCTTTGCGTGATGCTCGCTCCTGCAGTCTCCGACTTGTACTGGTTGAGGTCATCGCCACTAAAGGTAAGATATTTCTTACTCGCATCAAATACACATACAAGGCTTGCCATTCTTCTTTGTTTTTAGGAGCCGTGATGCATTAAAGAATAGCTGTTTGTTTTGAAATATTACCTTTGGGAAAATAACAAAAAAACTTTAATTAATTTTCACTCAACATCACCATAACATTTAGTACCACCAAACAGGAAGTTTTTTTTTCATCTTACACAGTACTAAACATTCTAGTAATATAGATTTTACTTCTAACCTCCAGAAAATGTAAATTTTTAATAACAATCAGTTTTCTCCCCCCTTTATTTACTTTTGTTATAGGTAGGATCAATCTAGCCAAAACAAAACCAATATACCTTCAAGTATTTCCATTTTTATCTTTATTACACCTATTTGTGTTTAAATGTCTCCATGTCGAATGAATGAAATCAAGTACTATTGATTTCAAGTTTAGGCCAGCTTATGGAAACACACACACACACAGCTGCTTTATGAGCAGTGCCTCCAATGGTGTCCACTACACTTACTGTGCATGTTATTAGGAACACTATATGAATCCTGGGTAGTGTTCCTGCTCTCAGAACTGCCTCAGTTCTTCATGGCTTGATTTCTATGAGTTGTGGTTTAGTAGGTAAGGCTCTGGGTTACTGATCAGGAAGTCAGGGGGTTCAAGTTGAGCCCTTAACTCTCAACTGCTCACTTGTATTAATAATAATAATAATAATATTAAGTGTAAGTTGCTCTGATTAAGGGTGTCTGGCAACTGCCATCAATGCTCATGTCCGTATTGCAAACATTTTATTTTTTTTAATTATTGTCCATGTTGACATGATTTCTGCAGACTTTAATAGTGTTTAGACTGGAATAGGCTGAAAGTTTGCCACAAAGCATTTCCTACAAAATTATACCACCTCTACTAACCTAATGTAACTAATGTATTGTGACATTTCTCTATTATGTTTCCTTCTAGTACTTTAAATGAGTATAGAAAGATGCCAGAGCTACAGAGTGCTTCGCTCTGCTCACGGAGTGCATGGAGCTCACCTGACCCGTCTCTGTCATGGTTAATATATGTTAAAAAAAAAATATAGTATCAGGATAGAGTTTGCTTTTTTACTTATTTGCCTTAGTGTATATACAACATATTTTTCCTATTACTTAGGCTCAGTGTATGTTGCTCAAACCAGCTCAAATTAGATCACATGACCCAAAGCCGCTGGCCCTTTTGTGTATTGCACTCTTTTGACACAATCGGCTGGTGATAATTGCATAAATATGTAGGTGTACAAGTATTCCTAATGAAGTTTCTGGCAATTGCTTATACTGTGCGCTGTACTTTACAGAGTAAGAGTAACCTGAGTGAGTATCAGTTTTTTCCCCGTTTTCGTAAACTAATATTTTTGAATCAAACAATATTCTTTTCCAGTAAACACGAATGCTGATGTGAATCACCCAGTACCTCACATCATTGAGCTGAACAAGCACCACAGAAATAATTTAATTTGCATCACAATGTAACTGCATTCCTCTGCAGTGTGTCTGCATTTCAGCAGAAGCTATCTGTTTGCTCCACCTTATGTACTGCATGGTGGTGCACCAGAAAGTGTAGAAAGTGTCTACTGTTTTTTATTTTTGGCTTCAATTAATCATCTGGGTGTCAACTTGAAGTGGTCAATAAGGCCAAAACATATCAGTTTTTTTCCCCCCAACCTGACCCTGGTTTATGATTTGAAGAATTTCCTTGCTTAGAAAAATCTAAATGTGTTTTTATTGATTTTAACAATGTCAATGCAGAAAAGAAGTGTGGATAGTTCAGGGCGATCGGTGATTAAGAACTTTTCTTAATTTCTCTGAGACAGAGGTTACATTTTTTACTCAAAGAGAAGTTCTTAATCACCTATCCCACTGAACTATCCACACTCAATAAACGAAACAAACTCGTGTCTTCCTGCCGCCACAGAAACAAAGCCCTCCTCGGCAACACCTGAACCAAATTAGATGAATACTTCACATTGCATACATTAAAGCAGACCATGTAAATGTCACTGACTGTATATAAACTGTGGTAACAAATATTCTCAATAAATCCCCTGATGAGTGGGCAACCACAAAACAGGCTTGTAGGGATGAAATTGTAGCACCGTATACCACATATTTAGCTCTACTTTACTGTATTGAGCACTGTCTTACGGAAAATCGACTCAGGATTAT
>JBCNYG010000022.1:36941941-36957575 GCA_039654305.1 Porochilus rendahli | reverse complement strand
TATATATATATATATATATATATATATATATATATATATATATATTTAAAAAAATATTTTTTTATCCTGTGTCAGGCTGGAGAATAATTATTGTCATTTTAAAAGTGATAGAAAGCAAATAAGCGTAATGTTGCTCTGAGCCATTAGTGGCATTTGTATAAATTATTGTTATGTACAATGAATGGTAGGCTTAGTGGGTTTTTTCATGCAAATTAAAAGTGTAGTACATTTAAAGAAAACATCTGCAGACTTGAGTTTATATCTGATTTAGTGTAGTATAAAGCCCATTTATTTAAATTAGAATTTAGAAATTAGTTTGTAGTTTAGTGACCTGGTGGTTGGGTGGTGTTGGATTACTGATCCCAAGGTCGGGGGTTCAAGCCCCACTATCAACGGGATGTTACTGCTGTCCCCCCAGTGGAGCTAACTGGGTTATCAAAGGCTAGCCATGTCTCTCACTGTCTGTGGTGAGAGGGATGTAAAAGAACCATTGCTGATTTTTGTCAAGAGTAGGCGGCATAGACGTCAGTGTGTTAATGTCCTGAGATGACCTGGCAAGCTGTCCAGGATGTACTCTGCCCTCACCCAGAGTCGGCTGAGATGGGCGCCAGCTTCTCCGCAACCCTAATTAGGTTCAGAAAATAAACAATTAGTTTGTAGTTTATTAAATAACTGATGCAGTGTAGCACATGACTATTCCAAAGATAATGAGCTTTTCATGTAATGGGTCTGTTTCCATGACATTTCACTATTCGCATGGCTAATTTCCATTATAAATTGCTTTCAATCTTTTGCGCTAAATTTAAATCAGCCTGTGTGTGTGTTTGTGAGAGAGAGTGAAAGCAGAGCCATCCATAGCCAGTTACTATGCGACATAGATAAACATGAACCTTATGAACAGCTAAGCTGATGAAAAATTAGCTAAAATTGAACGTGATGGGGAAACTGTGGTGGTTTTAGGAATTTAGAGGAAGAATAGATATGATAGAGAACATAAACGAGAGGCTTATTGATCCGGTGTAGCAAATTACTTATTTGGCCACTTGATGGGGAAAAATTCACCTTTAACAGGGTTCTAGATTAAATACTGTATTAAAGCAATAATAGACTTATAAATGTCAAGTCATTTACTTTTTTGATTTTGCTATACTGTATTAATCCCACAAGGGAAATTATTACCTCTGCATTTAACCCATCCAAAGTGAGCACACACACGTTAACGGTGAGCACACACACTTGGAGCAGTAGGCTGCCATGCATTGGGGCACCCGGAGAACAGTTGGGGGTTAGTTGCCTTGCTCAAGGGTACTTCAGCCATGAAGTTGGAGTAAGGGAAGGTGCAGCTCAGCCACCACCACATATTCGAGCTGCTGCGCATGTGAATTTGGGGGCGGTCTAACACAACTGGCGGGAAAACGCTACGTACGAATGAGCTCACAGACGCCCATGATTGGCTGGTGATCGCTGCGAGTGACAGGAAAGTCACTCCTCTGAGAGCTCGGCCAATTAGCTCCCATGGATTCAACTATGGCCGTGGTATCAATCCGGATTCGAACTTGCGATCGCCGATATTGTGTATTTTGACAGATTTCTTTTGTCAATGTCATCCTACATTGATATTCTTTTACTTTTAAACAATAATTGTTTTAACACATTTTAAGATTCTTTTGTGGAATGGTCGTCATATGAGAAAAATCAGAAACAAATCAGGTTGCAACCAGCATGACCATATTCTATGAAGAATTGAGCTTTGCTCCATTAAATCGAGTTTTGCCCATGTTTGTGTGTGTATATGTATGTATGCGTATGTGTGTATATATATATATATATATGATTTTACAGTAAACCACTCCCAATCCCCCCCCATATTCGGTATTCACACATGGGGTTTGTGACTGGACTGTTCTTCCAGCTTTGAGTATGAGGAGAAAATTATCTATAGAAAAATATCTATATATAATTATCTATATTATTTTTAAAGAGTGTGGTAAAATGTAAGAGTGTGTCAACATAATAAAACTGCAATTATCAGCAAGCTTCCACTAACGGTGTTCTCAGAAACAGCCAAAGACCTCAGCAAGCGACTCCAGCAGTTTTGAGCTGTACAATTGATGGATAATTGGAATAACATTTCTACCTTTGCCACCTTCCTGCATGTTTTATCTTCATCCAAAGTCTAACACGGCTTTTAGCTGATTAAGAACCACTTAATGCAATAATCAGATGGCCAGGTGTGCGTGATTAGGTTTGAAGGTAGGATCTAAAGTCTTCAGAAACCAGCTCTCCAGGAACCGGATTAGTGACCCTTGTTTTAGGCTGCTAACCAAATATAGTGAACTATCAAAAGTGGGCACATTTCCTAAATTTATACAGCCATGTGGAAAGAATTTCAAAGTTAGAATTCAGTTCTTTTCCAGAAAGGCTGTCTTTGGCCTGTGCCACACATGCACTGTGTGCTTGGATACTGTTATTCCAGAACGTCCTTTGCCTATATTGTCATTGGCAAATTGTAGTATTGTTTTAATGTTCTTTTTTGACATGCAGGAAACATTTTATTTGCAACTCAAATCTCTTACTGATTGTAGACATAAGCATTTTTACACCAACAGTTGCAAGGGTTGCCTAAAGTTTCTGTGATGAAAGTTTTGGAGACTTTGTTTCACATCAGACCATCTACTCTCTGGCAACATTTGCTGGGGTGGGCGGTCCTTGTTTCATGTAAATCACTTCAGTTTGTTTTTCAGAGAGCTCATTTCATTCAGTGCATCCTCTCTATCTGTTTTACTATTTAAAGTTGCTCCATAAATTACATCAATATTAAATTACCTTCATTTGAGACATAGGCTAAACGTTTTTCTTGTTTTTGCTCTAATCTCACAAATAAGTGTAGCTTCCTCTCAGAGAAGCTACACTTACGTCATAGCCCACTGTATATTCATATACTCAAGTAATTCTTAATAAATGATTAGATGATTTGTCTCTCTCACTCAAGGTGATTGGTTAGTTTGGGCAGATTTTAATATATCAGTATTTCAAATAGGATTGGTTGTTAGAAAGCCATTTAAGCACTAACTTGCATTTCTTTACACCCTAACAGGTATCAGATAGTTGTGGAGATTATTCAAGCCACTACTATCAGCAGCATTCCCCAGCTTAAGAAACAGAAAGGTATGCCATCAAACTCAAGCAATCCAGTGTATAAATGAGATAATGATTGTGGTTTCAATATGCATGTTTTCAGAATGGAGATTGCAAACACTAATATTCTGTGGCCACATTTTGGGTTTGTCAAAACGTTTTTTACTTAGTGGTGTAATCCTGTCATGATTCAATCAAAACATTGGTAGCCTATATGTAAGCCTGTTAAGTTTAGTTCTAAACACAAGATAACTGTCAAAATGCTTTGATTCATCTCTATCGTCACATCAGCTTCGACATGGAGCAGAGCGCCTACACTCACTATACAAAACTAAAATGAAAAAAATGGAAATAACCTAATAAACTACATAATAGACAATTTAGTTGGCTGAATGGAATTTAAATTTAGTAATTTAAACACCATCAGAGACTTTGTTCTCAGATGTGATGTGGATGGTGCTGATAATTAAACTGATGATTAACTGCCTATTATAAAACCTTAAACCCTTAATAAATAGTTTTAGCATGTAAAATATCATAATTAGAATGTAATTATATTAAAAACAATTGTAATAATTTATAGTAATAATAATTCAAAACAAAAAAAAATATTTTTTTGTAATGTATCTTACTTTTAACTGTTTATAATCTATTTCTGGCCGAGCTGTCCAGGGTGTACTCTGCCCTTGCCCAGAGTCAGCTGAGATGAGCGCCAGTCTCCCCGAGGCCCTAATTAGGATTAAGTGGTTCAGAAAATAAATCAGTGGATATAAAAGATAGTTAAATAAACTAATAAATTACTTGCTTTTAGCCAGTCAGTGTTTTGTCTCACTGAAATTGGAATTAATTCCAGCTTTTGTTTTCTCCTCACCATTTTATTTTTCCAATGAAATTTTCAGTGTAACAAATCTTTATACATGTGAAACTGAACTTCTGGTTCTGGTAAAATGTTACAGTATGTATTTCTGTTCAAAAAAGGGCTTTAATTTTACATCATATATTAGACAATTTTACCATGTGATGGCCTTTTCTATTAATTCCTCCAAAATCACAAGTAATTGGACGATTTCTGCTCAGTTGCTTCCAAAGATGGATTTAATTTTTAGCAAATTATCTGCATCTGCAATGTATTCAAATGTTTGGTTGCTGGTTTGTTTTTGAGATAAACAGGCTATGGCTAATAAAAATTGAAAGATAAACAGGATGCCTGTGTATGTGTGTGACGATAGCAAATGTATTGCACTTGATTCAGGTGACATTCAGGTCAGTAATTGTAGCTGGTTCATTAAATGTAATCAGATAGAGATGACATTTAAAGCATGCTTCTCCAATTGTTCTGCAGTTCATAAAACAAACAGCTGCTCTACTGCTAAATGTCATTCCCTGACAGTCTTACATTTGTTTTCTGGAGAACTTTATTGTCCAGTATAATTCCAGCATAATTTTTAAAGACTTTTCTTAAATCTTAAATATTGAGTAAGAAGGATGCTGGGATCCACAATGTATGTAGAAATAAACAATGTCATGAATGATTAAGGTTTAAATGTGAACATTGTGAAGATTTTTCAGTTCCTCCCATGATCTTCACTACCTTTTTTTTGGCTTTCTCACATACCCGAGAGCTCCAGACATCAGTAATGAGCCAATCAATAACTGCTCATGCAGGGCTGTCAGAGCATTGCCTTTTCTTGAAGCATGCAGACTGGGAAAATGAATTCCTTCTTCTCCCCCTCCCTCTCCATCTTACTCTTGCTATTTTTTTCCTCTTCCTGCCTTTCCTTCGTCTCTGATGCCCCACAGAGCAAGCTGAGATGATATCTCTATCCTGTGACTGCTCATTTTGCCACTGGTGGTGTTTTTTGGATGATCACTGCTTTACAGTTAGCTCTCTAAGCATTCATAAGTATTAAATTTCAAAAGCATTTTGAATTACTTCTTTCATTCTTTTCTTTTCTTGTTAGTGGTGCTATGTCATTCTTCTGATGCCATTAGTGAATCCCTTCCAGCTGTCTCATGATCTTAGGTAGTGAGTCTTAGGATTTGTGAAGGCTTTTCTTGTGTTCCAGGAAACTCCCATCCTTGCAGGATGTACCAGGCTGTGCTGGGCTGCTTGCTTTTATATGGCCTTTTTCAAGGTTCTTCAATTGTCCTGTCACAATTGTTGTTTTCTCTTTTGTCCCCATTCTTTCAATCCTATAGACAGTAAAGGGAAAGAGGCAGCTGCTATGAAGGCAGACTTGCTGCGAGCTAGGAATATGAAGCGCTATATTAATCAGCTCACAGTGGCTAAGAAGCAGTGTGAAAAGAGGATCCGACTACTGGGTGGTCCCAACTATGATCAGCAGGAAGATGGCAACCAAGACGAGGTAGATGGGCATCAGGGCCAGAAGGTGAGGATTATAGTGCTCCACCTATCAGCACAGCTCATTACACAGTTTTTATTTGTATAGTATGTATTCGTATATCTCATTACTGTTTAGATAATGACTAAACATTTTGTGTCTCTTTCCCATTACTGCCCTTGAAAGTGGGAGAAAGTAGGCCAAATTCCATTTTACTGCTGTTGCAAAGTCTGTTTCAAGTATGCAATGCAAACATTAAGAAGGGATAAAAGAGTGACTTAGTAGTTATGAATAAATACACCATTCAGTTATCTACACACACATAGCACCAGAGCAGCTCTTGAACTGTAGACGTCTTTGTGCATGGATGAGTTCGTTGTGGCGGGAGGGCAAAGAAAGCAAACACACACACACACACACACACACACACACACACACACACACACACACACATAATCCTGAGTCGATTTTCCGTAACTGTGAAGTAGAGCTGAATATGTGGTATAAGGTGCTACAATTTCATCCCTACAAGCCTGTTTTACTGAATAATGTAAAAAAAAGGTACTTTTGTCATGTTACATTTCAGTCATTTTCTAAATCTGTAGCTAAATCTTAACTGGCATGCATGATACATCACGTGTACATTGTCACCATGGTTAATAGGAAGTTATTTGGAATTCTGTCTATCTGTGTTAATGAATTTTAGAAAATTCCTTCTTGAAGACTTTTGATGAAGCTGTCTTTTTGCACAGAAAATTTGCACATTTTCAATAACAAGAGAAATATTGACTTATGAAATAACCCTTTAAAAAAATGCAAAATATACATTTTCAGAGGGATTTCATCAGCTATATTTTATCATTTTTAGTCTTGTTTTATTACGTTTCATCATCATTGCAAGATCCCTAAGCTCTTATAACGTACAGAATGTTTCTTTTATAGTTGTTTTATATTGTGCAACAATATTCCTCAGTGTTATGGATTGAAATATAACAAGTCTGTTTTAATAGCAACAGTATCTTCACTTTATTATCGGTGAAGTGCATCTTATGGCATCTTAAGTTTATTGCAAGCCAAACTGCGCAAAAGGGATTTAAACCCACTTAATTACGATAACAATTTTGATGTCTGTAGACTGTACGATGATGACACCATCTCAGTGTGGTGTTCTTTTTACACAGAAATTGTTAACCATATACAGTCATGGAACAAAGAAAGTAAACACTCATTTACCCTTATGTTTTAAGAGTCATGGCCTAAGTAATAATTGTATTTCATTTTAACTTTATCAGCATCTGTAAATAAACAAATAGCATATGCACTCATTTTTTACAATGCTGCTTTAGTTGGTTGATGTTAGAGGGCAATTGCTTGTTTTCTTCAAATTCCATTACAGCATCTCTGTCCTTGACGTCTTGCTTTTTTGCTTTGGCATTTCTGGTCTTGATTTGGTGTGCTTGGAATCATTGTCCTGTTGCGTGGCCCTATTTGGCCCAACTTTAGCGGCTAGACAGATTCTCTCACATTTGGCTGAAGAATGTTCATCATCCAATGCTGTGTGTTTTGGTTTTCTCCAAAGATGACATTTATACATGATGACCAAACATCACCAACTTGGTCTCCTCAGTCTAAAGGATATTATTCCAGATTTTGTTTGGAATGGTTCTAGATTTTTGTTCCTCTTAGTGCTTCTTTCTTGTGTAGTCCAGTCTTCACCCCCCTTGGCTTTTTACCTATTTTGTTACATTACAATGTGTAGTTAATGAATTTTTTTATATCTGAATTTTATGTGATGGATCTACTTGGTGAAGTGAAATGAGAAAAAAAATTAAAAAAGAATAAAAAGAAATCTGAATATGTGTATTTGTATTCACCCCCTTTGCTATGAAGCCCCTCAAAAATCTTGGTGCAACCAATTACCTTCAGAAGTCACATACTTAGTGAAATGATGTCCACCTGTGCGCAGTGTCACATGATTTGTCAGTATAAACACAACTTTCCTCAAAGGCCCCAGAGGCTGCAACACCACTAAGCAATAAGCATCACACCATGAAGACCAATGAGCTCTCTAAACAAGTCAGGGACAAAGTTGTTGAGAAGTACAAGTCAGGGTTGTTATTGAAAAAAATCCAAATCTTTGATCATCCCTCGGAGCACCACCAAATCCATCAGCTTTAAACGGAAGGAAACCTGCCAAGAGAGGGACGCCCACCAAAACTCAGACCGGTGCATGCTGAAGTTTTCTGCTATTTTTTGTTGTTTGCTTCACAATAAAAAACATCTTCAAAGTTGTAGGCATGTTCTGTAAATGAAAAAAATACAAACCTTCAAACAATTCATTTCAATTTGAGGTTGTGAGGCAACAAAACAAAAAAAATGCCAAGGGGGTGAATACCTTTGCAATGCACGGTACATTCTGAATTTATATATGTCTGTAAAGCTGCTTTCTGAGAAACACTATGCAAATAAAATGTGACATAAGGCCACATTTTGCTGCCCAAGTCTTTTTTCAAAAATAGATTTAACTAGTTTTGGACACATCTCTGACTTTATCTGTATCTGTGCTAAATCTCCTAGATCATTTCATGAGCTCTTTGTCGGGATTCTGAGACTTACAGTTTATTGTGGTCTTTTAGGCTTACCAAAAATCTTGTTTGCAGATTTAAGAAACATGGGATTTGTGTTAGTTGTGATATTAGTGCTCACTATAACTGTAGATATAGTGGAATCTCTGGTTGATATTAAAATCATCCAGCCTGTGTGCTGAGTATCAGAAATAGCTATGAATGTGTGGGAGAGCTCATTGTCTTGGTTAGTTCTAAAAGTCAGCTATATAACAGCCTTCTTATATTATGGTATTACCACTCTACAACATTAATACCACCAGACTGGTCTGTAGCTAAGCAGCGCCATACACAGCTAGCTGCAATGCAGTGTGTGTTCGTTTCTATCATATGAATAACCCTTGACACTCTTGTCAGTTCATTGGATGCCCATCCTTGCATTTCAGGAACACAAGACCTGCCATTTCTGAGATGAGTAGACCCAGCCGTCACACTGTGGCTCTTGTCAAAGTCACACAAATCCTCACACTTACTCATTTTTCCTGCTTCCATCATATCAACTGACTTCCAACATATCAACTGAAATCTTCATTTTCTGCCTAATATCTCTCACTCTTAAGCAGGTGCAAACGTAACAAGATAAAAACTACTTATGAACCAAGTGTTAAAGTTTTACAAGTGACTGTAAAGAGAAATCTCAACCTAAGGGCTTTAATACAGACTGAGACAAAGATGAGCTCTGTGCAATAAGACCAAAAGTTTTCTGATGAGCTGCCAGTACTTTGCAGGACTTTATCCTGTAGGATCATTTCTATTAACTTTTTCTTTAAAAAAAAAAAAATGCTGAATGCATCTCTGGTAGCTAACATCTAACTTGCTGATCTGATATTCTCCGGTCCATACACTATTTGAACCAATCAGATTGTGCATACTTTTATTTCCATATAATAATTAATGGTATTGCAACCCTAATTAGGAATAAGCGGTTCAGAAGATAAATGAATGAATTAATGGTATTCACTTCTGCCGGTTGTAAAAATCATTTTAATACTGTGATCGGTGTAAATCCAGACTTAAGCCCAGTGCCCATTTTGTAATCACTAGGACTCCAAATGGTTTCGTTTGTGGTAATTATAGAGAGGCCTGTTTACATCATCAACGCTGCAGGATTTTACTACATAGCAGGAATGCTGTTGCATACTTAAGACTGCTCACTTAAGCTGTCTATTAAAACTTGACTGTTTTGCTGAGGGTATAAAAAATCTTAGCAGGGGGATAACTTTTATGCACTATATTATACACTACATTGTATACATTATAAGGCCACTGTGTGTTGCTAAATTAAATAGTCCAAGCCGCATTCAGTCTTAGTTACTATTCAGTGATATCCGCTTAGCCTTTGGTGCATTACTAATAATTATTAGCAACAGTTTCCTGAATTTTGGGTAGATTGTTTGAAAATGATAGATAACTAGTTTACTCAGTCACACTTAGATAGAAAGCTTGCCTAAGAGTTTCAACAGGCATCTGGGTAAGTGAACTTGATTGATGTGGCTCTTTGTCTCTTATATACTGAATTCCTTTTTTATCCCACAGATCTTTCAGTTTGAGGAAATCATGTCTAATGCTGTGTTCCGGGAGCATTTCCGGGTTTATATGGAGCGTGTGGATAAGCGAGCCCTCATCAGTTTTTGGGAGCTGGTAGAGATGCTTAAAAGTGCTAATAAGGTAAGGAAAATATTTTTCTTGCCAGCTGAACTCTTTTGAAAAAATGATCAGCCTTTATTTCTGAATTCTGATTTTTAAATGAATGATTTCATGTGATAGGCACAAGGTAGCATTACTGAATGCACTGGAGGCGTTATTTGAACAGAGCACTTCTGTTCTTTTTTCTTTTCCGACTCTTGTGAAGTCTGCTGAAGTACAGATTTCGGCCTTCAGGATCGCAGTCAGTGCTTCTTGTCATGTTGTCATGTATATTGATGACTCTAATGTTGTGGAAAAGCAATACCAGAGCATAAAAAGATGGCTATGGTTTAAGTAGAAATCATAGACCCTTTACACTAGGACTCACACAGCCGGAATTAATTCATGGTAGGTGACTTTTAGGCTTTCGGTTGTCACTTGGAACGATTCCGCAAGTGTTCTGCAAGCTTCTATCAGAATATGTGAGAATTTGGTTCGCTATCTTGCTTTCTGGCTGGAAATGGGATAGATTCATGAATAGTTTGCATTTAGTTATTCAAAACATGTTGTCCAGAGCTTTAGAAAACATTTCTGTGGCACTGTGCTGGCTATCAATGCGTGTGCTTGCCTGTTGTGTGTACATGTAAGGAAAAAAAAAAACAAGGACAAAAGTATTGAACCCTTGTGACTGCTTTGGGAATCCATATGTATTTAGCCATCAAATTGGAAACAGTTAGGAAATACGGCTTGATGTTGCTTGAAGTTGTTTACTGAGTTTCCAGGTTTTCTTAGTAGCTGATGGTGATAATGATGTTTTATTTTTAGCCATATGGCAGGGTAATCTATTTTCAGGTCCACAGCTGAATGAGATTTCACAATGGAATTGATTTAATTACTTGCTAATATAAGCGATTAGCATCGCTTAGTCACCTTAAGGAAAAAACCTTTTTACTCTCTCTTTTTTTAAAGACTAGATTATAATGATCAGAATGGACAATCCTGACCCAGTTCTGAAAGTCATAGCTGGCATATACAGTATCCCTAGGACCAATACTAGCATACTGTTTAAATTACTCCTGAATCTGATTTTTTAAAAAAAGCATTTTATTTTTGTTTTGCATACAGAGTGAGGTACCGCAGCTGGTAGGGGAAATCTATCAGAACTTCTTTGTCGAGAGTCGGGAGATCCCAGTGGAGAAAGCTCTGTATAAAGAGATCCAGCAGACTCTGGTTGGGAACAAGGGCACAGACATCTTTTACAAGATCCAAAGTGATGTCTATGAAACAATGAAGGAGCGATATTACCCTTCGTTTCTTGTCAGCGACCTGTATGAACGTCTTATCAAGCGGGAGGAGCAAAGAAGCAGCTCTCAGTCCAGCAGTGAGGAAAAAGATGATGCCGTAAGTACCCACCTTATTGGGATGTCATGATTCCAGAAATATCAATACCAGTGAAATAATAACACGATTCATAATACCCATTTGGATAACCCAAATGAATGTGTAATTTTTTTTAATAATTCATAGATATTTTGATGACAGACTGTTGTATTAAACATCGTTTGCTACACAGTAATGCATGGTGTCTGAAGCAAAAATAATTGTGTATTTCAGAATAAGACTATCACTTTAGATACGCTGTTAATTTAATGTTTCATAAACTATAACGTACTAACCTTGAATTCTCTGAATATATCTGGATGCCATTGATGTGTTTTGCTCAGTTGGAAGTGTTTTGTTCATTGGTCTACGTTGTATACCGGCATTGTTTTGCAAGTCTATGACCACTAAGGGGGTAATCACACTAGAATAACAATAGAAAAGCGACTGCCACAAATTGATTTTCCTTTTTGTAACTTGAAAATCGCATCAAGGTGTTTTGCGACTCCACCTGCAAGTGAATATTTCATGTCAATCATCTTTAATTAATCAATCTACATACATCGTGTGAAAGTCTTGAAGATTGCTCAACAATTTGTAAGTAATTCGCAATTCATTTGTGGATGTTTGTCAGGAAAAAGCTTTTTTTTGTGCAGACTGTTTGAGAAGAGTTTAAGAGTACTCTGCATAAGAGCCTTGTTTTGCAACATTCACAGAAATTTTAAACGTTTGAAACTTTTTGTGATGAGTTCATGAACCAGGTGACTGAAAAAAACCCTATGATCTTAATGTTGGAAGACAAATTTAAGAACATTTTGAGAATGAAAAATGACAGCCGTGAATTGCCATTCAGGTCAGTTGCTTTTTTATTGCACCTCAGGTGTGATCACCCCCTCAGTGATGATTTGCCTTTAATGCAGATTTCTTCCATACTTGATTCAAGGAAATGAGGTGGCGCTAAAGCTACACGTGTAGTTGTATTTCATGTTATGTTTTTCCATTCAGCAGCAGACTAAAAAATATGTGTATGCACATATGCCTTTTTTTTTTTTTTTTTTTTTTTTTTTTTTTAAGAATTTTTTTTTTTTTTAGAATTTTGTTATTGAGTTGATAAAAAAGTACCGGTTACTGTGACATCCGTATTGCCTTATGGCATGCAGATGCATAGGGCTGTTAGTGGAAATTAGGGCATAAAATGAAAATGATAAATATTGGTTAAACACCATACTGCTTTCACTTTATAACAATGAAGAGACCTTCAACCTTTCACCCCCTATATTAGGCCAAGAGACTACAATTCCAATATCAGTCATCATCTTGGCAATAAACTTTGTTTTATATTGTTTAATGTGTTCATGTAAATAATTTCTGTCCGTTGAAGAGACCAATTATATTGATTGCTTACTGTAAGTCACATAGACCAATTGTATGTCTCCCAGTTTTTACTCACATAGCTACCCATGTACCGATGCTACTCGTGTTCAGCAGATCTTGGCATGGATTAAATAAATCTTGAAGAGTCCTTTAATAAATTGCTGAGTCCAGATTTTGACCTGGATCATCTCCAAAATCTAAGTCTTCCGTGTCAAAGCCCCGCCTCCAGTAGAAATGTCCTAAAGCACTCAACCACACAACATTTTGTGTAATTCTGCTAACAGACACAAACTTAGAATAAAACACAAGTTCCATGGTGAAACTAATAGGTGTCATCACTATGGCTACTGCTGTCTGAGATCAACAAGAAATGTACTAGCATGTCACTCTTATCAACCGATTCATCTTGTGCATTTCCTCATCACAACAAAATTCATTTCTGGCTGTGCTACTGTCAGCACAGCCTTGTTGATTTCATCCTTCATTCAGATCATGGTCAAGCCAGTTGCTCTGGTAATCCGAGTGCTTGTATACACAGTAGCAACCTTTTGGGTGGTTACACTATGGATTTGCTGTGAATTCTGGACGATGTCTTGAGAAGTAGTGCACTACCGGCTGTTTCCTTATTTTCTTTCCACAGTTCAGTCCAAATAAAATGCGGCTGTGAAAACGATTTGTTCTGTGGCCCTTGTATTTGACATGTGCTATAAGGACTTAAGGTTTTCAGTGCCAAGTGTATCAGCAGCACTCATCAAGGCAAGGCCTGTTTAAAGATTCTAAACCGTTGTTATTTATTTATTTTTTCTCTTGTATTTTTGGTATTTGTTAACCAATTGAAAATCTGTGTATCGATCTAGCTAGCTAGTTTTCCATCTTGCATTGTGTAATGCATTGGGCCACTTCTGTTGTTTCTTTTGTAGTGTATATTTTTACCTGAACGGATTGCAAGCCCTCTGCAGAACTTGTTTGCTTGGACAAACTGTTCTCTGTTCAATTTCACACTCGCACCCAGGGGCAATTTACATTAACCAATTGTCGAATGCAGATGTCTTGGGACTGTGGGAAGAAACTGGAGCACATATGGGCAATGCAAGTATGGGCAACATGCAAACGCCACATAGAAAAGCTCTTGCCAGGCGCTGCTCTTGAGCCCAGAACCTTCTTGCTGTGAGGCGGGTGTGCTAACAACTAAGACACAACACAACTAATGTTTATGTGATTGAAAATAAAACCTTTTTTATTTTTTAATATTTTTAATTTTTTGTAATATTTTAGTTTGATGCCTAGGCTGCTACTAAAACTAAAATTAAAAATAGCCCGCCTGGCCGCCAAGCCAACGACAATGTTCCTCCAGCCATAACCGCCTGACGGGTAAAAACACATCAGCGATTGCCACTTTCTAATATGAGCTATGCTAGGGCTGTGTGATGTCACACTCTTCCTGGCTTTTCCTATCATTCGAACTTCTTATTTAAGATGCAGCTGCAGGATTGTGTTCCGATATTTATGTCTGCTCTGTTGGTTCTGAATACTAGTCACTGTGGACCTGCCCAGGGTGTACACCACCTGTTTCCTCTCACTTCCCCACATTGTTAATTTTCCATGATGGGGAAAATTAGGCTCTGCTTATAAGCCATCTGAAGCAGTTAACACACAGACAGATGAACGTTGATAGCACACAAACACTTGTACCCTTGTTTCCCCTCTGCCAGATTATCGGTAAACACACTGTGTAAGAAAATATCATCATTAAGATGAGGATGCGTATGTGAAATAAGCATTCTTATTATTTAGCATTTTTACTTTTGGATTAAAAGTTTTTGTGATGTAATAATAAACAGATAATGCTAATGATTATACCATTATCAACAACCATATCAAAATGTGCGTGCATACCAGGTTTATGCTTATTATTTAACTTTTTTAAAAAATCTATTTTCATAATTGTTTATTATGTCCCCCCAGTGCAGCTAACTGGGTTATCAAATGCTGGCCATGTCTCTGACTGTCTATGGTGAGAGGCATGTAAAAGAACCGTTGCTGATTTTCGTCAAGAGTAGGCTGCATAGCTGTCAGCGTGTTTCTGCCCTACGATGGCCTGGCGAGCTGTCCAGGGTGTACTCTGCCCTCGCCCAGAGTTGGCTGAGATGGACACTAGCCTCTCTGTGACCCTAATTAGGATTAAGCGGTTCAGAAAATGAATGAATGAATGATTGTTTCGTTATGTTTACTTACATTTTCATCTGTGCAATTTATCTATTTATGTTTGATTCTGTATATTTTACAAAACATTTTTGTAGATTTTGTTTTTTTGTTTCGCCATTAATTACTCATATGTGTACTCAAACAAAATTACCCACCATTTACCTGTTACTTTCTTTCTCATCATCATCATCTGCTTGATCAGGGCTTGGGTCGAGGGGGTAGCTGCTCAAGCACTGAGGTCCAGAAGTCTCTCTCCCTAGCCACTTTCTTCAGCTCTTCCGGGGGGAAACACAGAAGTGTTCCCAGGCCAGCCGAGAGACATCGTCCCTCTAGTATATTCTAGGTTAACCCCAGGGTCTCTTCCCGGTTGGACATGCCCAAAACACCACACCAGGGAGGTGTACGGGAGGCATTCTAATTAAATGCCCAAGCCACCTCTTCTGCCTTCTCTCAACACAGAAGAGCAGTGGTTCTACTCTGAGTTCCTCCCGGATGGCTAAGCTTCTCACTCTATCTCTAATGGAGAGCCCTGGCACCCTGAGAAGAAAGCTCATTTCAGCCGCCTGTATCCACGATCTTGTTTTTTCAGTCACTACCCAAAGCTCGTGACCATAGGTGATGGTTGGAACATAGATCGACTGGTAAATTGAGAGCTTTGATTTTTGGCTTAGCTCCCTCTTCACCACGGCGGACAGGTACAAGCCTCGCTTTACAGCAGAGGCTGCACCGATCCACTTGTCGGTCTCCCTTTCCATCCTTCCCTCACTCGTGAATAAGACCTCGAGATACTTGGACTCCTTCACTTGGGCCAGGACCACATTCCAGACCCGGATGGTGCTTTCCACCCTTTTCCGGCTAAGGACCATGGCCTCAGAGTTACAGGTGCTGATTCTCATCCCAGCCGCTTCGCACTCAGCTGTGAATCGCTCCAATAAGAGGGACACA
>JBCNYG010000022.1:36895216-36907228 GCA_039654305.1 Porochilus rendahli | reverse complement strand
TAACCCTCCATTATTGTTAAGCATTAAAAAAAGTAAATTGTAAGTTGCTTTGGAGAGTGTCTGCCAAAAGCCATAAATGTATATGTTAGAAGCACAGTTTCAGTTGATCCTAATAATCCAGACCTCAGTAGATTCAATATGTGATCTATCAGGTATAACTCAAAGCCCTGCTTTTTTTTTAGTATTCAAGAGAGAATTGGAATGTAAAGAGGAAATTACTAATTGGCTATTTCCCCCCTTTATTTGGACAATGTGATGATTTTGTAGATAGTTGTTTCTCTTGACATCTCCTGCATGTCAAGTGTTGCGCATGCTAGTGTTGATGATATCAAATGAATGTCAGGCCTGGTTGCATATTCTAATCTTTTCAACAAAGGAAAAGAATCTAAGCTAAAGTATTTTCTCTCGCTTCCTGTGTAAGTCTCCCAGGAATAATTCAGAGCAGCTGTAGCTGTCATACACTGATGTATATGTACTCAAGAGAACATGATAGTCTCTCTCTCTGCCTTCTCTTCTCTAACAGTCCTCACCATAGCAACCTGATGCTTTATGAGAAACAGTGTGTGTGTGTGTGTGTGTGGATGTGTGTGTGCTGGCGGGGGGAGGGGGGGGGACCACCCTTACTTTCTTAATCTTTGATTTCCTTTGTCAAATAGCCAACTGTAATAGCAAGCTCTTCAGTATGGCTGTGGCCCCAGTGTGTTCTTTCTTGATTCTTACTTCCTAAATATCATTGGTCTGATAAGGACAGTTCTTTTTTCTATGAACACATTTGGTTAGAAATGAGGATATGAACATATGTTTGAACATAAGGGTGTCCATAAGTGCACATGGCACCAGGGCACCCTAGGCCGCAGTTCAATGATCAACTTTGTAGTTGTGTCATCGGAATTGCAGCCGCATGTTCTGGACACTCGGGTGAAGAGAGGAGCTGAGCTGTCAACCGATCACCACCTGGTGGTGAGCTGGATTAGATGGCAGGGGAGGCTGCCCTCCAGACCTGGGAGACCCAAGCGTGTAGTTAGGGTCTCCTGGAAACGTTAAGAGGAGTCTCTTGTAAGAAGGGCCTTCAACTCCCACCTCCGGCAGAGCTACCACCAGATCCCAATGGAGTCCGGGGACATAGAGTCCGAATGGGCCATGTTCCGTGTCTCCATCTGTGGAAGGAAGGTCATCGATGCCTGTCGTGGAGGCAACCTCCGAACCAGGTGGTGGACACCTGCAGTGAGGGGGCTGTCAAGGTGAAGAAGGAGGCCTATCAGGTCCTTTTGGCCTGGGGAACTCTCAAGGCAGCGGACGGATACCAACAGGCCAAACTTACTGCAGCCTGAGCTGTCGCCGATGCAAAATCTCAGGTGTGGGAGGTGTTTGATAAGGGCCTGGAAAAAGAATATCAGTTGGCCTCGAAAAGGTTCTGGACCACCATTTGGCACCTCAGTGTGGGGAAGCAGTACTCCACAAACACTGTTTACAGTGGAAGTGGGGAGCGGCTCACCTCAACTGGGAATGTTGTCAGGAGGTGGAAGAAATACTTCGAGGACCTCCTCAATCCCACCAACATGCCCTCTGTAGAAGAGGCAGAGCCTGGGGTTCAGAGTGGGGTCTGCCCATCACTGGGGCTGAGGTCACCAAGGTAGTTAAAAAGCTCCTTGGTGGCCGGCCTACTGGGTGAATGAGATCCGCCCTGAATACCTCAAGCCTCTGGCTGTAGTAGGATTGTCTTGGTTGACGCGTGTCTACAACATTGAGTGGTCATCGGGGGCCGTACCTCTGGATTGGCAAGCCAGGTGGTAGTTCCCCTTTTTAAGAAAGGGGACTGGAGGGTGTGTTCCAACTATCATGGAATCACACTCCTCAGCCAACCCGGGAAACTCTATTTAGGAGTACTCAGAGGAGGATCCTGCTGATAGTTGAACCTCGGATTCAGGAGGAACAATGTGGTTTTTGTCCCGGCCACTTTGTGGACTTGGAAAAGACTTTTGACCGTGTCCCTCAGGTTATCTTGTGGGGTGTGCTCTGGGAATATTTAATACTGGACCCGTTGCTATGGGCCATTCGGTCTCTGTATTGCCGGAGCCAGAGTTTGGTAAAAATTCGTTGTCAAATTTGTTTCCAGTAGGGGCTGGACTTCGACAAGGCTGCCCTTTGTCACCAGTTCTGTTCATTATTTTTATGGATAGAATTTCTAGGCGCAGTCAAGGTGTTGAGGGGTTCTGGTTTGGTGGCCATAGGATCTTGCCTCTGCTTTTTGCAGATGATGTTGTCCTTTTGGTTTCAGCCAGGACCTTCAGCTCTCACTGGCATGATTCGCAGCTGAGTGTGAAGCGACTGGGATGAGAATCAGCACCTCCAAGTCCAAGGCCATGGTTCTCAGTCGGAGTGGGTGGAATAGTGGAATGTACCCTTCGGGTCTGGAATGAGGTCTTGCCCCAAATGGAGGAGTTCAAATATCTCTGGGTCTTGTTCACGTGTGAGGGAAGGATGAAGTGAGTGATTGACAGGCAGATCGGTGCAGCCTCTGCTGTAAAGCGGATCTTGTACCAGTCCATTGTGGTGAAGAGGGAGCTGAGCCAGAAGGCAATGCTTGTTGATGTAGATGGAAATTTATTGTCTCATATTCAGCTTCTTAAATCTAAATGTCTTCAGTACATATTTATTAATTTCTTCACTTTTCTTAACTGCTAAATTCAACTACGGTGAGGGGAAGGCTGGAGCCTATCTCAGCCATCACTGGCCGAAGCCGGGGTACACCTGGACCAGCACACCAGAACGTTGCAGGACCAGCACACACAGATACACACAACCATTTTCACTTACATCTACATGCAAAATATTCACTTAGCTTAATGTGCATGTTTATGGACCAGAAACCGAAGCACTTGGAGGAAACCCACACAAGCACGGGGAGAACATACAAACTCCACTTAGAAATGCGCTTGCCAGTCATGGAGAACTCCACACAGAAACAGCTGAGCTGAGCTGGGACACAAAGCACCGACCTTCTTGCTGTGTGGCAGATGTGCTAACCACTATGTCACCTCCATGGCTTTACTGTTTTGGAGGGGATTATTCAACGTATAATGCTGAGCTCTCCAATCCTTACCGGTGATGGATTGGTAAGATCTTTAGAGTGTACCCTGCCTTCTACTGTTGGCCGAGATAGGCACCAGCCTTCTCGTGGCTGTAATAAGATCAATTGGTTTAGTCTGGATTGGAGTGTGTCTCCAATCCTGCTCCTGGAGAGCTGCCCTCCTGAAGATTTTGGTTTGAACCCTGTTCATGCACACCTGACCACCTGAGTTTTAACTTTTAAAAAATTATGTAAAAAATTTTTTTACTAAAAAACTAAAATGTTTTCTGCTTCTCTTTGGTAGTTAATGGTTCTTTGCAGAAGGAAACTTTTTAAATGCATTACTTGAAGGAAACTCTCTAGCATAAATACCTGTAGAATCTGATGACAGTAAATCTACTATATTTAAAATATAAATAATGAAACAGTGCAGGTGATTTAAAATTACTTCATCTTTTTGCCTTCACCAAAGGGGAAGATTATGGCCATGGTTATGTCGTCTTTTTGTGTCTCTGTTAATGTGATAACTCAAAAACTAATGGGCAGTTTTTCACAAAATCTAAATTTAATTCAATTTTGGCCATGATGCAGATCTGGTTCCAGGAGGATTTTGCAGGATTATTTTCTTATACTGTGAGATTGGGCAAAATATATACACTTTTAGGATATAACTACACAATGTCATTATATTAAGGAGTTAAATCTAAAAGTAAAATGAATGTAATACTTAAAATGAAGCTTCAATTGATTGTTTTTTTTGCATTGCCATGGTGAATGTCTGCACTCTTTGAGTGCATTTCTAGTTATTTTTATTTTATTTTAGATCTCTTGGTATCTGCTACATTTCCTCCAGAGAGAGTAAGACTACTGCATAAATGTCAGAGAATGCCAGTGATGTAAACTCTTATGGAAAATGGCTCCAGCACTTTTTAATGTTCTTTGCTTCATACCCCATGGGGAACCCTGATAAAGGTTTTGTAGCATCATACAGCAGAGGGTTCCCCTTTCAGAAGAGATTCCAACCCATATTAGTTTCTAAAAGTGCAACTTAAGACACTATTTGGCCAAAACTTTCTTGACACTCCATCACACTAATATGTCTTCTCCAAAACATTTGGCACTAAGTTTAAAGTGCACGATTGTACAAGAAGCCCGGGTATGTGTAAACTTATTGTTTCTCTTCACTGGAACTAGGAAGTCAAAACATGTTCCAGCATAGCGTTGCTCCTGTACACGTGGCATGCAGAGCCCTGACCATCATTACTGAGCACCTATTGGATTACTTTGGAACTTCGACTAAACCCAAGGCCTTCTCACTGGACTTTTGTACCTGACCTCAGGTTATTTACACCTGACCTGTTTGTGCTCACTAACCTTTTTCAGCACAAGTCCTCATAGCTGTGCACCAAAATTGAAGGAAACGCCTTCCTCGACAAGTGATACTTATTGTAACTGCAAAGGACAACAAAACCTGGAAAAGGATATTCAAAAATCCTATGTTTAACTGCTGCTTTGTGCCCCCCAATTCCCAACCCCACACGCATCACTAGAAATTTATTTATTATATGCCTCGTACACCATTATTGGACCAAGTTCCTCTTCACTGGTTCATCCTGCTCTCCAAAGCAGCATCTACTCACCTTAAGTTACATTGTTATTGAATAGTTTACCACATCCAACCTGAATTATTTTGTGGGATTTGTAATAAGACTGTATATCATATCTTTTATCCTGTAAAACGTCCCACGTGATCCACACTTCCTTAGATGGTCATGTATTTTAATCCATGAAAATGTGCCCGCAGTTGAGATCTGTTCTTGAGCTTGATCACATGATGAAAATGTATAATGTGGTACTTATTTGCTTTATGTATGTAACAGGGGAGTTGCTCAGCATTAAAAGAGGACTGTTGACACTCTCAGAAAAGTGCATTGTAAAATATTTTATTAAAAATTATATAATAAAAGTGTAGGAAAAATTCTGTTTTTATGTGTATTAATCACCAATTAACTGGGATAATTACATGAATATAATTCACTGCCGTTTATTAGCTTAAGCCAAGTTTTCACTCAGTTTGTTCCCCCTCTGTCTCTTGTGGAAAAAAGACAACTTGCAACTGTAATGATTGTGTTTACTCTGGAGATTTTTTGTACCTTTAAATGAAAGTAATTGTGCCAACAAACCAGCTCTGTACTATAATTACCCTAAAGAGTGCTATCTCAGAAGTGTGTGTAAGACTACAGCTGGAATACTTTTGTAAGATCCGTACATTTGCTGCATGTTAAAAAGCCTGAACCTAAGGAAAGTCAGAGACATGCTGACACCTGCAGTTTGGCTTAATTGCTGTGATTAGCTCCCTCATGAGAATAATTGTTAGTTGCTATAGCTGAAACGAGAGCTTCTCTGTATAATTGAACATGTTTTAATGAGAAGGCATAGGATTTATAAATAAAAACATTTCATCAGGATGAATGTAAACAATCCTGTATTTGGCAGAATCAGAGCTTAATCATGAATTGTGGCTGGAGGAATTATAATCATTTTATTTTTAGACTTTGGGTAATTTTTATACATGCATGTTTGTCTTGCTATCCTTGTAGGGACTACTGACAGATATTAGTGCAGCTAATAAATGCTGAACATGCATCTGAACACACACACACAGCACTTAAAGCTGATTTGCTGGTTTGTTCTCTGTGCATTGTTCAGCAGAAATGGTTTATCCTGTGACCTGAAGAAATGTTACAATTTTTACCATTAGGACTTTTTTGTATCCTTATTTAACATATTTGACTTATTTGACATAATATCAAACATTCAGTTGTGTTTTTGTTCAACAAAGCTGTCTTTATAAAGTACAACATCAAAATGTTAACACCTTTTCCAAAGTGTCTTTCCTGCAGAGAGGAAGAAGACACCTGTATCTTCTAAAAAATTAAAATAAAAAGTTGGCCTGATTTTGTGGTCTGAAGCAGAAAGCTTTCAGATATAATTTTTTTATTAATTAGAAAAAAGTCACCTGGAACTCCATAGGTTTTATTTCAACAGGCTTATGAACATAGGTACCATATCAGCAAAACAGAAGTAAGCCCCTCCCTAAAAAGCCAATCACTGCTCCGCCTAAAACACAAGGTTTCAGCACCATGGACAGCTCATTGAATGCTCTTAAAATGCATCTTGCTAGATATGATCACATGTCACGCTTGCCTGCGTGAACACAACGAAAGCATAACTTTACATCACTTTCTTTCTCTATAATAGCCTAATTCACGTTTTCTGGTCTTTATTCACGCTGATCGGCTTAGAGTGACAAAGTCATTCATATATAGCAGCATCTAGAAAGCATCTGTAGGGAGATTGTGTTTGAGAATAAGGGAGCGGAAAAAAGAAAGCATCAGCATGTGTCGCATTCTCGAGTTTGCAGACAGTCGGAGTGGAGCGAGTTCAAAGCTCATGCTGAAAAGCCAGTCTGAGTGATATGCGCTGGTTCACAGCGGCGCGCGCTGGAGGGCTGTAAGAGCGGGAGGGAGCGTCTTTCCTCTCGGTCTTCACGACTCAACCCTGCGGAAGTGGATGGCGGGAGAAGGTCATGAAGGTAATCGCTACCTTTAAGGTGGATCTGGGCGGCTGTTACCGCAGAAGGAGCGCGCCCTGCCCATCAATTATTCATCCGTTGGGGAAGCGGTGGGAAACGGCGGCACGGCACGTGGCTCCGCACATCCTCCGTTCACCGAGTATCCACCGGCGAGTGATGTCCCATTGTGAGGGCACTTCAAGAAGAGCTGGCGAAGACGACCAAGGAGGATGAAGGAGGGAGACGGGCCGGACGAGGCAGAGGAGGATTATAATGAAGTTGAGTGGGAAAGGAGCGTGCGCCGTGGTGTCCAGCAGCCTGTTGTTGGCGTGCGCCGTGAGCGCGGCCGTGGTCGGGTTCGAGTGCCTCTCTTTAGGAGCCAAAGTGAAGGCGCACTTCCAACTGAGCGCGGCTGCTGGTGCATTTTACTCGGGAATCCTGCTCGGACTTGGACAGGCATTGCTGGCCATGGCGTTGCTCTGCTGCAGGGGCAAAACTGCGTGTCGCAATTTTTTCCTCTTCGGGCTCCTTGTGTTTCTGCTCGGCGTGCTCACGGCGTTCTCGGGCGCAGTAGTGGACGGAGACGCCGTGTCGCTCGTGGAGCGGAAGTACTCGCGCTACTGCTTGGACACAGTGGATGTACCTGCGGCGTGCGGGCGCCTCAAGGATTACCAGCGCGGCCTGGTGGCGTCCACCGTGCTTAACGCGCTCGAGTGCCTCATTGGGCTTGTCAACTTAGTGGTCATCAAGCGCTACCAGGCTGCGCAGTTTTACCGGAGGCGCAGAGCGCACAGGCGAGGCGCGCGCGCTGTCTTGCTAGCCGAGGAACGCGAGCTCACTTTGGCCACAGACTTCCGGTCGGTCTCCTATATCAGCCTAGCAGTGTGCGGCTCTCAAGCTCGGGAGGACGGTGCAGAGGCGCGGAAAAGCGGCCACCCGTCTATCGAACTACCGGGTTACGCACCTGCCCAGGATGAGCTCCACCACGTGTACGGTTTCTCCTACCCGCCATCTAAAGACTCACCGCCGGCCTACGAGGACATATTCCCCGGGGAACGAAGGAACATATTAGAGTGTTAAAACAGAGAGAAAGTTACAAACCCACATCTGTAATCTGCAGTGACAATCACAGGCGGTTTGACCCTGGACACCAGACGCACCCGTGTCAGCGTCTCTCTTTTCTCGGCTAAATAATAAGCTGATTGTGGTAAACGCATTGCTCCATTTTACATGGGAAGTGGGCAAGTAAGTACATGCTACACTCAGTGAACTGCCCTTAGGGAAAAACTGAACTGGAATGGTAAGAGATAGATTCAGATCATAAATATAAAGGCCTAATGACTTCACAACATGGCGTTTGATTAGAACCTCTGATTGTATACATTCTAATGCCCATGTAAGTTGATTGATGTCACTCCGTTGTTTTGTTGTCATTTTCCCTCCGTTTGGCTCATGAATAAAAAGTGTATTCAAATTCCATGATGTAAATATTTAATGGTAATTACTCATGTTAAAAAGCAAAACTCTTCCTATTTCAGGAATTAATCATATAAAGAATGTGTGCTTCTGGGGTTCTTTGCCCTACTTTTTAACTCAACAGACTAGATGTAAACAAGTCTTTAAATTGCACCTGTGGATATGTTTTGCATCTTTTTTATCCCACTAAAGATACAGACCACAGTGCAGTTCTTTGAAGCAATTATAGTCTACATTAAGACTAAAGAAAGCTGCAGCAGCTGTAAAATATAATCTTTTTGTGCACCTGTGGGGTTCTCTCTACAAACCCTGAAATTTAAAATCACCAAGCTTTCAAGTTTTTATCTGGTATGTAAACAGCTGCAATAAATCATGTTGATGAGCCTGTGAAGAACAGGAAGAATGGAAAACAATATAATTTTGCTTCAGTTTTAATATGCTGCAACACCTTCAAAGTGCACTTAATATTGATTCACATTTTCCTGTTGACACAAACAGTTCAAGGATGAATAAAAACTATTGACAGCTGAATCAAGCTCTTCAATGATAATTATAATATAAGCAAAATGATAGTAAATTTAAAAAAAGTTCAGAGATTATTCACTCACTCTCAATCATCTTCTGAACTGCTTAATCCTATTATGGTCACAGGGAGGCTGGAGCCTATGTCAGCCAACTCTGGGCAAAGGCGCGGCACACTCCGAACTGCTCACCAGACCATTGTAGAGCCAACACTCACACTCACACCTAGGGGCAATTTGAGGCAACCACTTAGCCTAATGTGCATGTCACTGGACTGTGTGAAGAAACCAGAGTATTTAAAAGAAACCCACACATGCATGGGGTAAACATGCAAATTTACACAGAAATGTTCTCATCAAGCCCAAGACTCAAACCCAGGATCTTTTGATGTAAGGAAGACATGATAACCTCTATATCACCAAGCTGCCCCACTACACCACCATGCCACCCGTTCATAGACCACTGTTACAAAACTGAATGATGTAAGATTGTGGTGAAGTCACTGCAAAAAATGTATCCTGATCTTGAGATCTTGAGATGTAATGCTTAGCTGGCTGCCCTTATCATAGTATTGTAATAAACTAGTTTCAACCTATGATTAATAATATTGGTTATTGACTCATTGTCATTCAGAATTTGAGCTTGGAGATGCATTACAGTGTGGTATTTATCCTCTAGTGCCATTTATTTTCTAAAGAAAGTAAAATGCTAACTTAGAGGGTAACGGACATATTGCAAAAACTAATGACTACTTCTTAGATGTTTTGTGCGAATCCTAAACAAAACTGTTACACAACTTTGAACTTAAGCAATTTTTGCACAAAAGCTTCAATGAATCTGTAAATTTAATCTATGATTGCAGACAATCTATTTTATATGTGTTAATAAAATATGATGATGAGTGTAAAATCGTTATATGTCAGGGAACAGAAGAGTATAGACAACCATAAGAAAATGTTACAAGCCCCCTGTAACCTACAGTGATTCTTAAGTGTGCCTATGATCCTAAAAGTGTAGTAGAAGAATGCCTTGTTGACTTTCATTCATGGCATGTTTTAAAATGGGTTGATTTAGCTAACGGATCTGAACAAAACTGAATGCAGTTTGTTGTTTTGTCTAAATTTCTTCCTGTTTTCAATTATCTATTATTAAAGAGGGCAGGACAGAAATTTACAACGCCTGCTTGATTTTATTGGTTTTGTGTATATTCCTGGGGATTTTTTTTGCTCCTATATTTAAATACTAATTCTTATGTTGTTGAATGCAGATTTTAACACATTCATTTAAAGAAAAATAAAATCAGATGTTGATCTATGAACACTCTCGCCATGCAGTATATCAAACAAACATATGGAAAAGGATGCAGTGACATAATACTTGACTATAATATAATATAAGGATTCAGGGTCATGCTTTCAGCAGCTTAATAAATGTCAAATAGATTATTTTGTTAGTGCTAACATGCAAATCACCGAGTCAAATTCATTATACTTTTAATGAGTGAAATAACCTCACCAATTGCAGAGAGTGGCTAATTGCCCTAAATATGTCTCTGTCAAACCATGAGATTAATTTGCTAGGCTCTTCATTAGCATATTTTTATTTAAACAGTCCACAGTTTATACTTTAGGAACAAATGCTGTATCATCAGAAATCAGGCATTTGCTATAAAGTATAGATAATGTTTATAAATAAACAATCAGACATGAATAGGATTGCAATATGTGATAAAGCTACCATTAAAATAATGTTTAAATAATTTTGTGTATAGTATAATACATTAAAATAGAGATAGTGTACAATTGTTTCAGTTGCTTTGTTCTGGTGCATGATAGTACTCATCAATGTGTATCAAATGTTTTATAACTGAAGCTCATAGGACATAGCGGCCAAATGACAAACATATTTCTAACTAGCTGGTACTTCTCAGTGTGGTAAGGGAAACATTATTTATTATCAGTAGGAGTGTGATTGTAATCCAGGCCGGATGAAGGGGTTTTCTGCACTGGAACTTGGTGTGATACAGACAGCCCTGGATGCTGTCCAAGGTCTCGAGTCTACTTACTATTGTGATTACTGCATTCTGTCACTTGACACAGAGGGACATAAGAGAGAGAGAGAGAAAGAGTGAGAGAGTGAGGAAGAGAGAGAGAGGAAGAGAGAGAGAGAAAGAGAGAGCAACAGAGAAAGAGAGAGAGAGAGAGAGAGAGAGAGAGAAGCAGGAAGCAAGAATTGCTGGCAAGTAATGCAGTAAAAATTAAGGAATAGATTGTATCCATTAGTGGGTGTTGTGATGAGTAAGGTTTATGGGGTAAAAAGAATTGGGAAAGTACCATGCCATACCAATAAACAATTATTTAAGCACATAACACAATTCAGAAGGTGTTTTTAAAAACATGGAATCATTAAATGAAAGAGCAGCTGTATTTGCATTGCAGTGTGATTGGGTTCCTTATCAGAAACAACACTGAGCATTATTTATTTATTTATTTATTTTGAGATACTACGATTCTCAATTCATTTAGCCCTCATCAGAGTTTTAATGAAACATGTTTGCTCAATTTAGTTTTATGACTGTGGTGTTCCTCTGCAATTCAATTAGATGTGGGTGATTTAGTGCTGGGCCTTATGAAGTAATTACTCTTCTCATCCAAACCCTATAAATAAGCTTTTCTGTGCTTCATTTCATTCCATTATTATTTGTTTGGTCTCTCTCCAGTGGTCCCACTCCATTGTGGAGGGCTTAGAAAGCTACAGCTGTATGACAAATTAAAGGGAAAACTGGCTCTGTAAAAATGAGACCTGGCCAGCATAATTCAGGTCTACTAGTCCCGTGGAGGAGGGGGGTGGGGGGTGGGATGCTGCATATAAAAAGTTGTTCTGAATGATCAATTTTTTACTGAATGGTTGTTAAGAAAACACAAACCTTTGCCCATTGCTGTCACTGTTCTCAAACCAACGTAACAGCTCATCATTTGGTAGGGAATGGATATTCTTTGGAAGAAGGACCTTTTACCCTAGAGCAAGGCTTTTAACCTTCAGTTATTTTCTGTATTAACTGAATGTCCATTGGCCATCTCTATATATATATAACTCATATACAATGCAACAAAATATCATTTCCCCAGAACCATGGTGCAACATATAGCAGTACATGAGACTATTGAAAGTGCAAAAACACAACAGTATTAGACAAGTGCAGAATAATAAAAACAGTATGCACAAAACATGAGTTATAAGTATACAGAACATGGACTGTAACAATGACAGTTGCACTGAAGAAAGACAGGAGACAGAGCTGGAAGTGGCTGAGATGAAGATGCTGAGGTTCTCTTTGGGAGTGACGAGGAGGGACAGGATCAGAAATGAG
>JBCNYG010000022.1:36833930-36846015 GCA_039654305.1 Porochilus rendahli | reverse complement strand
ATAATAATAATAATAATAATAATAATAATAATAATAATAATAATAATAATAATAATAATTATAAAAATAATAATAATTTTAACAAGTATATTGAGGTATAAAAATGTCTAATAAACCAAAAAAAAAATTGTAAAATTTAAAAAAAAAAATTTGACTTTTGCATAGCTTAAATGAACTTTAAACCATATGGAATTGTTTATTGAGTGAAAATATTTTAAAGTATGCGAACACTATTCCTGACAAGGTAAATGCTGTAATCAAAGTAAAGGGAGGCCGCACTAAATATTGCCTTTTTTTCTCGAAAAAGAGACTGTTATTTTTGTTATTACTATATGTTATGTTATTTGTTTACTAATTCTTTATGAATGTGATCCATTATTACATGAAATAAATACTTGAATAGTACTTGGTTTCTGATCTATCTTTATTTTGTTTAGTGTATAACCATCACTGCACACTACTGTATTTTTTAATTTCTTTACTCGCTAAATGTTTGAACTTTATTCATATTATGAAAAAGTCAAAAAAATTAAATTTGCGACACTTTCCAGTGTCCAGGTATTTTCAGTGTTTTTGTTTATTAGCCATACTTTTACCTTAATATACCTGTTGGAATGATTCTTTTGGTTCTCATTGCCTACAATAGCATTGTTCAATACATTTTCACAAAAAAATAATAGATAAGTTATTTTTTATTTATTTTTATTAGGAGCCCTTTTAGACAAAAGTGGTGGTGTATAATATTCACTGCACACTACTGTATGTGTAGTTCACTTTACCACATTTACTTTTCAGTAATTCCGATTTGTTTGATTTTTATAAATATCTGGGCTTGTGCTGTGTTTTTTTAATGCATGGGAGCATCATCAGAGATGTGCAACTATGTACACATTTCTAAAAGGAAACATTGCTCACAAGGCAGTGTTGCACAATTGGAGGAAACCACTAACTGTTTTTAATTTTTTCATTTTAATTTTAACTAATAATTTCCTCTGCATACATGAATTACAGATTCTCAGGATTGGTAAAAATGGTTTTAACCACCAGACACTAATTTCAATCCCCTCCACCCTTCCCAACACAGTCTAGTTTTCTTTCTTGTAGTCCTGGCCTTGGATGGCTGTGGCATCATCAGAATTGTATCCTAAATGCAAAAACTTCTAATGTTTTTTCTAAACATTTGGTAGGAGGATTACTGTCAGGTTATCTGAATGGGGTGTCACTGAGAAGAGTGGCTACACAAGAGTTTTAAGTAAAAGAGCGTGGGCTTTCCATTTTAAATAGATGGGAAGTGTACTGTAGTGACATAGCCTGTTGATTATTAACATGTACATCTTAGTGCCTTAGTATTGGGTTTATGTTAAGAAATGCATTAATTCATTCAATCACTTTATCCTGGCCAGGGTCATGATGGATAGACAACCCTCCCTGGGAACAGTGAGTACATGGCGGGAATAAACTCCATATCTCAGGGAGGTTAGAACAAAAAGAAAAAAGAAAAAACACAACTTTGACAGCTGAATTGGAAGTGCTGTGTGTTTCTGACATGGCATCTGTGCAGTGTGTGTAAAGCTGGTCTATAGTCTGAGCTTGCTGAGAGAGGATCAGCTCATAATCTAATTTTCCCCAACAGTCAATCCCAGGATTGTTCAACATATGACACAGAATTACACTGGTTCAATTGTATTAAAACACCGACTACAAGTACTTGATCTGTCATTGCTTAACAATGGATCCCTGCTGCAGTGTGAGGTATTGTGTATACACATACCAAAACTGTTGTATTTCTATCTTTTTGGGGACACTCAATGACAATGCATTCCCTAGCCTCTCATCCTTATCTATTACTACTAAATGCCTAATCTCAAACCTAGCCCTAATCTGAACTGTAAAACTGTTCATCTTAAACCTTAAACAACCCTTAGAAAAAAAGAAAAGCCAAAATCTCCCACCCCACAAAAATGTCCTAAATCTATGGTTAAAAATATTTTCCTGTTCTCAATATGTAGCAATCCAAGTACAAACACACACACACACACACACACACACACACACACACACAACTGTCTCTGGACTGTATTAGACACTGAGGTGCAGGTGTGAGGCAAGTGTTTGTTTTGGACAGCGTGACAGTAAATGAATCTTACTGATGTATCCACGGTAATACAGCTTTAAACAGTGGGCACAATTTTTTGTTTTGTGTGTATATGTGTGTGTAACAGCCTGAAAGGCGTGAAGACCTGTGCCCTTGGTCCTTCTCTGTGGGTGCTCACTGTGTGTTTGTGGGTTAGTGAATGAATCCACTCCTAGCTGTAAACAAGCAGCCTAAATGCAGCTATTTTTCAAAATTTGGACAGCACTGCTAACAATCAGAAAAATGGAGATTTTATACACAGATCCTGTGAATCAATGAAACAGGGGTTGTAGTGGATTACCAAACTTTAATTCATTATAATAAATAAATAAATAAATAATTCCCTGCAATTATTACAGCTTTGCAAAATAAAATATCTTTAAAATACTGTAGTTATGTATGGTATCTAGTATTTTAGATTACAATAACTCACAATTTTACCTGAAGCTTGAAAAGACAAAGCATTTTTAAGTATGTATGTCTGACAGTAAAATAATCCATTTTAAATGAGCAAAGACATCTAAAACTGACTTGGTAATATTATATTATATAAATATTTTATTTATTTTATGATAAAGTTTTGTTCTTACATTTCCCCAATTTTAATTGGTAAAATTAGGTTTTATATTTACTGTGATTTAACATATATGAATTAAATGTTTGAATTTCTTGACACACTGGGCACAGACTGGAAATATGGCTGTCCTAGAACATCTGAGCTTTAAACAGGTTGTCAGAATTTTTTACAGAGTTGTCTAAAACCAACATTGGAAGGCACTGAGGATTTTAAAAGAGAAGGAGGGGCTTAAATGTCCATCCATTTCAACAACTAAAGTGTGTCATGTAAATATTCAATGGTAGAATGTTGCCGTTTTGAAAGTGGACTCATCTGCCAGTGTCTACAATAAAAATTATTTTTCTACAATAAGACTGATCTGTCTGGCATGTTATTTTCACCTGGTCTTGTATAACAAGTTACACTCAAAAATACAGGCTGTTAAAATAAATGGACAGTAAAGTAAAATGCAAGTTAATATTAGCCCCTAAATGCTGATTATGTGTACACAGCAATTTTGTGGCCATAATCACAATTCAAACAGAAGAACTGTATACCAACTATAAAGAATGGCGATGGGAATGTTACGAAACATAATTGATAAAACTATGAAACCTGTATTAATGAGTGCTTGAAGACAATGTGAAGCTATCTCTCTGAAACTGAACGGGTCGAATAGCCAGTGCTCCTGAAGCAGTTCTGCTACTTACTGAGTTGCTGCATCTCTTGATTGATCTGCTTGACCAGCTTGCTTTGGCCTCAGGAGATACATTATATTCTGAATTACATCTTTGCATGTAGGTAGCGTGCCATACGGACAGGATTCTGAAAATAATCTACAGTATGTGGGGTCTTTTTGGCTTTTGATCTTGTGAATAATGTACTAGCAGCCATTATTCACCTGCAAACTTAGACCTGTTACTACTACTAGTGTTAGTGCATAACTGCCACTTTAGGCTAAAATATGCATATAAATGCCTTGTTTCTTTTTCCACCAATACCAATCTTGCAAAAGAAGAGGCATCTGATACATGATGATCCGACATTGCTGGCTATATTTATGAAGAGCAGGTGGATAATTGCATCAGAAAAAGTACAGAAATAAAACTCAAAACAAAAAAAAGAGTGATTCTTTTGACATGAGTAAAAATTATTATCTTCAGAGGATATGTACAAGGGGGGTTAGCACTGGTCATATGACTAAACCTTGACATTTCCTTAATCAGATTGACACTCTACATATTTTACATGGGATCTGTTATGAAAAATTGACTTTTGCAAAATAACACCACCCCCTAACTTTAGACTTTATTAAAGCGAGCATTTTTGCTAGCATTGCTTTTGTATTTTTTTTCTATAGTTTCTGGTGGCACTCGGTTCCAAATTGTTACTGTTCTGAAAGTCTTTGTGGGAAACCTTTTGCAATCAGTCAAATCCCATACTTCATTCTTGTAGATTCAAACCTGGACTCTGACTTAGTCTGTCCATCATTTTCAATTTTACAAATTTCTATTTCATGTTCAAACAATATTTGCACAATTTAGGTGACTATTTGCGATCTTGGCTTTCCCTGATATGTATATGCATCCACAGCCAAAACGATTTGCATTTCTCTCAATTGTGGCTGGTACTCTAATAAATTTGTTAAGTACCAGATGCACACATACACATGCACGCACACCTTTAAAGGTCATTTGAAGGAAACAAAGAAGAACAAAAGAGACAGCTGGAACTCGACAAGTCCTATACTGCATCACCCATTAATCAATAGTACCAGCAACCTGCTATATTTTTAGAATTTGACGAGCACAATCTCTCTCTCTTTCTCTCTGTCTCTCTCTCTGTCCCTCTCTCTCTCTCTCTCTCTCTCATGACTGTCTTATAGCTCCTTGCCTGCAGCCCTTTTCCCTCTTCTTCAACTTAAGGCTGGACAAAATGAGACAGATCCAATGACTATTATGTTTCCCAGGCCACTGTGGCATAGTCCATGGTCCTCCTGATGCACCAAATGCCACCCCCTGTTTTAAATAAAATCAGCCAAGTAAGAATTAAAGAGACAAAAGGCTTATCAAGATTTTCATGGGGAAACAAGCATTTTGTTGAGAGTAATGCTATTTTAAAAGTATCTTGTTCTGCATCACTTCAGGCCCACTTTACAGTTTGATAGCTTGTCAAAACAACATGCAAAAAAGAACCTCCACCTACTCATGTGCCAATGATAAGTACAAAAAATGAAAAAAAAAATGCTTGAAACCAACTGATTGGTGCAAAAAAAAATAAATAAAAAAAATAACAAAAAACCCAAAGATGTTTGATTTAGGTTTGAATTTCAAAGAGGAATGAGCCTGATATAGAGAAAAAAAGAAACAAAAATGGAAGTGGGGCTGGACAGTGGCATATTGGTTAGCACTCATGCCTCATGGCAAGAATGTCTGGGGTCAAGGGTAATTCTATGTGAAGTCTGCATGTTCTCCTTGAGCTTATGTGGGTTTCCTCCAGGAGCTCAGGTTTCCTCCTGCAGTCCAAACACATGCACATAAGACTAATTGAATATTCACAATTGCCACTAGGTGTGAATACTGGTGTGCTTGTGTTAGCCCTGCAATGGTCAGGGTGTACGCCACCTTCACTCAGAAACAGCTGAGATGGGCTTCAGCCTCTCCGCTGCTCTAATAAAAGATTACGTGGTTTGGAAAATTAAATGTATTTAAAAAATGGAAAGTGAAAATGTAGAGAAGAGTATAGAAAAAACACAAAACAGTCATTGCCTGAAACAAAATTAAAGATAGTAGGGGTAGTAACTAGTAGACCGAACTGGAATGGGAATTGCTGCATGTGTGTACTATTTGTGTGCTTATGTGTAAACAGATATCCTCTCCAGACTGCAGTATAAAAATATGCTTAAATGGCAGATCTCTGTGACACATCTGTACTGAGAAAGAAAAATTCATTATACATACTGACGTTCTCCACTACTATAGATTCGATAGTTGTTTGGTATATAATACTCTTCCTCCAACTTATTCAATTACTGTGCTTTCAAATAATTTAGATAGGGTTCAGCATCTACAGGATCAGATGTTAACTCAGTTTTGTTTTTTCTGAGCTAAAATCTACAAACAATTCATTAAATTCAAAATCTAACAACCCAGATTTGACTACTTTATAGCTAGTAATTATAAAGCAATATTTTTAAAAAGAAAGAAGGACAAAAGAGTAAAAGAAAGCATCATGCTTACTGAAGGATTGTTTAACTACATCCCCCACACCACCCCACCCCCCGCATAAAGACAACTAACATCAACTCATTTTGTAACAGACGGAAGACAATTTCAGAAATATCTGAAACGGTCAAATTCAGGGAAAGGATTTTAATTTAATAATTCATTACAGATAAGCCAAGGAATGTAGCAGTTATATAGGTAGAGAATTAGTACAATGAATTAACTTAACTATACAGTTGAATAGAATAGAACCACCTGGAACGTCCATCCTGTGTGCCCGCGTTCCCCTTGTAGCAGAAATCCTTCGAATTCACTGTCAGAGAGAGATGATGTCTTAATCACGACAATATCCGTATCCAAAGCTGACAAGGCTGTAGCAGTTGATGTCCGATTGTCCTGCTTGTCAAAGAAGATATGTGATATCCACAGTCTTGTATAGCAAGCCAGTAATCCCTCGTTCGTACCACATCCCAACAGCTCACATGGTAGATTCAGAAGAAATAAAAACTGCCCAGTACTTATACATCTCTAGGTATTATCAGTTGGTATATGAAGTAATTTCCTTAGAGTAAAACCTAAATGTCTTGATAACTGGGGTCTTAACAGTGTATAAGGAAATGATTTGACTGGCTAGATTATGACATAAATTGTAGAATAAAGTGCCTCTAGATACAACTCACCTCCACTGAATGATCCCTTTAACGTGATGTGAGAGTTTGTGTGTCTTGATGACCCTGACAGCTGTGTCATAGATTAAATTATATCAGAAAGGTTCCAGAAGGGTAGAGGCCTGACTAAATGATCCCTGGTCCTCAATGTAGGGGTCATAGAGCTAACAACATTATTTAAAAAAAATAACCTTCCTGTAACGGAAACTGCAACCAAGCTGTCCACCATCTGGACTGATGTGGACAGAGCGTCTGAGTCCCAGCCAGTGGCTTATTAGTAGGTATAAGTGGGTAGTAGGTCTTTGTTGTCGTATCAGCCATATACATAGTACATAGTGAGACAAGACAACGTTTCAATGACTGATGTTAGTGAACGTTATCAGAAAGCTACTGAATTGACCCAGGAAGCCCTGGACACTGCAAAAAAAATCTAAATTGAACTGGATTTTGGAATGTCAGAACAATGTTCCATACTAGCAGGCTGCCACAAATTGTTTCAGAAATGTGAAAATATGGCCTACAAGTGCTAGGAGTCAGCCAAAGCAGATAGTAAGACTAAAGATGATCACTGAAGAAAATTTGCTCTACTAAATAAGAGAAGGTGATATCATGAAGGAATAGCAATGCTTTTAAAGAAAGGAGTTGAGAGGTATCAAATAGAATGAAAGCCAATCAGCAGCAGGTTAATGAAAGTCAGACTGAGGGATAAGAAAGTTAATTTATCTCTTATTAAGTGTTATGCACCAACTAAGGATGCAGAGGAGGAGAAGAAAGATGCATTTTATGAAATCCTGCAAAATTAAATAGAATATGTTTCATGCCATGACCTGGTAATTGTAGTGGGAGACCTGAATGCCAAATTAGGAAGTGACAATACATACTACACAAGATATGGGCATACACAGCTGCAGTGTCATATAGTAGAATGGGGAGTAGCTGGCTGACTTTTGTGCCAAGAACATTTTATTCATGGAGGGTTTATAAACTTTTGTTGTGTTCATCTAATGGCAGAGACAAGAACCAGATCAAGCACCTGCTGATTATCAGCAAAGCTGAAGATCACTACAAGATGTGAATGTGAGGTGAGGGACAGATGTTGCAAGGGACCATCTGCTTGTTAGGACTATCAAATTAAACCTCAGGAAGACAAATGCAAACCCAAGCCAGAATAAATGGTTTGACATTGAGAAATTTAAAGATCCTAAAGTGGGTGGCATAGTGGCATAGTGGTTAGGATTTCCACCTCACAGCAAGAAGATCCTGGGTTTGAGACCCAGGTTGAGTGAGGAAGTTTCTGTGTATAGTTTGTATGTTCTCCCCGTGCTTGCGTGGGTTTCCTCCAGGTACTCCAGTTTCTTCCCACAGTCTGAATACATTACATTAAGGTAATTGTCTATTCCATATTACCCGTATGTGTGTATATGAATGGTTGTGTATCTTGGCACTTGTGATGGTCTGGCGAGCTGTTCAGGATGTACCACGCAATCGCCAAGAGTTGGCTAAAATAGGCTCCTGTCTCCCCTCTACCCCAACAGGATAAAGCAGTTCGACAAATGAGTTAGTGATGAGAAAACAAGAAGGCCCTATTTTAGAGCCCTGTGCCCAGCGAGAACATTTCGGTGTGGAGTTTGCATGTTTTCCCCATGATTGCATTCACACAGTCCAAAGATATGTACATCAGACTAAATATATATTTTCAGTTGCCCCTAGGTTTTAGTGTGAGTGTGAATGGTTGTGTGTCTGTGTTGGCCCTGTCATGATCTGACAGGCTATTCTGGGTGTACCTCACCTTCACCCAGAGTCAGTTGGGACGGGCTCCAGCTTCCACACAACCCTAGTAAAGGATGAAGTGGTTCAGAAAATTTTTAATTCCAAAGTGTACTCAACCTTTACTACAGAGATGAAGAACAGGATTCAGGCTTTTCAGGACCTACAAGAAGAATTAAACACAGGAGGCACTGAAGTAGCATGAAGGAAGAAAATGGACACAGAGTACACAGAAAGCAGCAAATCATGTCTAGGGTCCAAAAGTAGGAAGTGGAAAATTTACTGCAAGAGACATTGTCAGCTATAGTGAAGAGAAAGATCATCAAAAATAAGGTCATGGAAGCTAAATTAAAAAGACTTAAGGAAAGTACAAGAGGGCTTTGAAGCTAGTAACAAAGTAAAAGGACTAGCTAGAAATGACAAGAGAGCATATATGGATGAATTTGCTTCTCAAGCAGAGGAAGCTACATGGAGATGGATGAAACAAGACTGTATTACATCACAAAGAAGATATGCACCAAGTTCCAGTCAATTGTTATACATCTACTCAAGACAAGCAGAGAAAACTACTCACAATAGAGAGAGGTGGAGGTGGTGGTGGACTAAACATTTAGTAGCGTTACTAAATAAGCCAGAACCAAATGAGGTACCTGACTGTAGAAGAGGCAGAAGTATCTTGACATAAACACAGATCCAGCTAGCAGAGGAGAAATAAATGCTGCCATAAAGACCCTCAAAAACAATAAAGCTCCTGGAGGTGATGGTTTGAATGCTGAATCGTTTGAAGCTGATCCCAAGGTTGCAGCAGCAATATTAAAACCTATGTTCGATGAAGGAAGGGTAGAAAAACATCCCCACAGAATGGACTTAAAAGGAACAATGCAAGACTGCAACATCTGGTGATGAATAACTCGCTTTTTCTCTGTGCCAAGTAAAATGTTCACCAAGATCACGATACAATGAATATTAGATGCTGTCAATGTAGTTCTCAGGAAAGAGTAAGCTGGTTTTCAGAAACACAAAGGATGCATAGACCAAATCTTTGCCCTGCACAATACACAATATTTTGAAAAGTCATTTGATATAATCCATAGAGATAGATCCTGACAGATCCTAAGACGCTATTCGATTTCACCTAAAATTGTTCAGCCCAAAGACATTATTGTACTGCTGGAAACAACAGCCTTTGCTTCCAGGTAAAAACAGAGTTCAGGCAAGGCTGGGGGATATCTGTACTTTAGTTCAGTGTTGTTATAGACTGGGTGCTGGGAAGATCAATGTAGGATTCACAGACAGGTATTCACTGGAATCTCTTCACCTTTCTAGACAACCTTGACTTTGCAGATATCTTGGTTCTGATGGCACACACGCACACACCAGCACATCCAATAGGAAACTGACTGTCTGAGCACTTTTGAAGGCCAAGTTGGTCTTAGAATTAGTCAAAATATAACAAAGCTAATGTTTCTCAATGTTGAAACACCAGCACAAGTCTAAGGTTTCGGTGCTGACATTCACATCACAGAGCAATTCTGCATTGTTTGTTAGGATGGTGGCACTGAAAGTGACATAAAAAAACAAGGCAAGAAGTGTCATGTGAATCAATATTTGAAGATTACCCCAACTCTCTTTAAGCAAAAAACTTAATCTGTACAATAGTTGTGTGCTGTCAATGCTTTTGTACAGATCTGAGTTCTGGCTCATGAGGAAATATAATGCTGCTAAGCTGCCATTCTTAAACACCAGTTTATGGAGGATTCTGCATATCTTTTGGTCCAACAACATCTCCAATAATGATTGTATCCTACGATACTGATTCAAGAACCGAGAAGTACTGGTTATGCAAAAGTGCTGGAAATGAATTGTCTGCCAAATAGACACCAACACCATTACAAAAGCAATGGTTTGCGGGATGTCTAAGGGTAAGAGAAAATGTGGGAGACCCAAACAAACCTGTAGGAGAATGGCAGAGAAAAATATCCAAGTGGAACCATTGCTGTGGGAAGCTAGGGAAGCTGTCCAGCAGTAGAGATCAGTAGAAAGACCTTGTCGCTGCCCTTCCATCAAAACATCCAACAGTGGATGTAACTGACATAAGTCTGAGAGACACAAAACAAACAAATATTGTATGCACAAATAGGTAACAAAATAAAAAATATTTAAAAACCTTTTTAGTTGGGTCACTACAAACCACATGTTATGCTGGTACCAGGAAAAAAACCAGAAAGCAGGACAGCCAGGCAAGATAGCGTGAAAGGGGTTCTTTATTCTGAGAACCAGACGGCTCTCTTGGACAGGTTTCAGCTTGCTGACACGGAATGTCGGGTGTATCTGTAGGGACCTGGGGAGTCAGGTCCTTGGTGGAGAGCCAAACCTTCTGGTCGGGTGTGAAGGTAGGTGAAGGCCGGCGATGACGGTCCGCTGCTGACTTCATGCTGGACTGCCCCCTAAGCAGCACTCGCCTGGCTGCAGTCCAGATCTTTTTTTATTTCCTGACCAAGACATGGGCTAAGGGAACTGTCACCTCTTCCTCGTTGGCTGGGAAGAGAGGCGGTTGGTACCCCTGGGTGACCTGGAAGGGGGAGAGTCTGGTGGCTGCAGTGGGGAGTGAATTGTGGGGGTACTCCACCCATGTGAGGTGGTCACTCCTGTGCCACCAGGCACCTTAGACAGGTCTCCAGTTCTTGGTTCAGCCGCTCTGTCTGGCCGTTGGACTCCGGGTGGTAACCAGAATAGACTAACAGTGGACCCCAGGGTATGACAAAACTCCTTCCAAAAACTGGATATAAACTGTGGACTCCGTTTCTGAGACAACGTCAGTGGGAAGCCCATGAATCCAGAAAACCTGGGAGATCAGGGTGCGGGCGGTCTCCCTGGCTGATGGCAGCTTAGGCAGCGGGATGAAGTGGGACATCTTCAAGATGTGGTCAGTACCACCGTGTTGCCCCTCGAAGGGGGCAGGCCTGTCAAGAAGTCCAGGGAGATGTGTGACTACGGTTGGTGTGGCACAGGTAATGGCTGGAGGAGAACCATCCGGGCCTGTCTCGATGTTTTGCTCCTGGTACAGACAGAGCAAGCTGCAACATACTCTGCCACATTCTTGGCCACCAAAACTGTTGCTTGACCACAGACAGTATGCTTGACCCCCAGATGACAGGATAGCAAGGATGTGTGTGCCCAGTGTATCACCTGAAAGTGCAACACTTCTGGTATGAACAACTGGTTGCCAGGACAGCCCCCAGGGGTGGGTACCCCCTGACTAGTCTGCTGCACCCCTTCTCTATCTGCCAGGAAACCACTCCTTGACATTCAATTCAGATTCATACAGGTGGGACAGGGTGTCAGGTTTGGTGTTCTGAGAGTCCAGCCGATATGAGAGAGTGAACCGAAAACGACTGAAGAAGAGGGCCCATCTTGCTTGCCGTGAGTTTAGTCTTTTGGCTGACCTAAGGTACTCCAGGTTCTTGTGGTCTGGCCACACCAGGAAAGGCTGATCCGCCCTTTCCAGCCAATGTCTCCACTCCTCTAAAGCGACCTTGATGGCCAGCAGCTCCCGGTTTCCCCATGTTGTAGTTCCTCTGTGCCGGGGACAACTTGCAGGACAGGAAGGCACATGGGTGAATCCGGTCATCTTTGGGGGACTGCTGGGACAGTACTGCCCCCACAACTACATTGGAGGCATTCACTTCCACAACGAACTGGTGCTTGGGGTCGGGTATCTTTAGGACCGGTGCTG
>JBCNYG010000022.1:36782222-36796678 GCA_039654305.1 Porochilus rendahli | reverse complement strand
TAATAATAATAATCAAATTATTATTTGCATGAAACTTCATTCATCATGTTTTAAAGATGATCCTTTCAAATGGTGGCTGTCATTTTCTATACACTCCTGAGCAAAAAACTGAGCCAACATGGAAATATTTGTAGGCGTAGTGGCAAAAGTATGTAACAGCCAAGAATCTATCATTACCAGTTAATGGTGATGGTTTGTCTAAACACCAGTTAATTCATATCAAATAAATAGTTTTATAACTAATAAACCCCCCTAGCCCACACTGCCAAGGCCACTAAAGCTTGGCTGGACAAGCCCCTGTTCTGGCCAGGATAGAGTATAGATTTAAACCCAAAAGAGAACTTCTGGGCATAAATTAGTTTAGAAAGTTGAGTGATACTACTGAACTTTGGGAGGCTGTCAAGTCTGAATTTGGACTCCTGCTGAATACCAGCCTTGGGGGCTTCAAGAGTTTCGGATCGATGAGAACACAGTCGTCATTTAAGCCCCAAAGAAACAAAATCACGGGCCAATCACTCAACATCGCCACAAAATGAGATAACCTGATCCAGAAACATTTCTCCTTAGCAAGTCCAACGATCTTCATAACTTCATCATGCTGAAACCACACACTAAGTTCTTCAAGCTCAAGGTGTTTAAATGGCAAATCACCCCTCCTGCCTTGCTAAGTTTCATCTGTGCAAATAATATTATCTTAAACTTTGATTTTTATTCACATATGAAACGTGGGAGTTTTTTTTTTGGTCTCCCTATTTATATGTTAATGTGATTGGTGTAATAAATCATTGTTTCCATAGCAACAGCTAATTTAAAGGGACTTGTTGATGCTTTGTTCCGTTAAGGTTTCTGCCATAAAAAAGTCTTAAGAACAGTTGTAGAGTCAGGTAGAGCCAGTAAAGAACATTTTAATGAGTTTCACCACATTTTAACAATGTTTAATTACCAGCACATTTTATTGTGTGTTCTTATGTGAGTGTGCATATATGTGCTTACAGGAAGCATGTAATGAGAGAAAGAGACCAGCAGTCAGGTGTGTGGGGTATGTGTAGTTTAGTGCATGCTGAGTCTGAAAGTAAGACTACTGAAAAATCAAGTGATGGAAAATCACAAAATGAAAGTTAAAAACAAAGTATATCACAGCTTATCATTTATGGGGGTGAGTAGCTGCAGGCTGATCTGGGTGTCCATTCTGACCCTTACCCACCACCAAAACCACCAATAATGGGAACTGGACCATGAAGCAATGACAGAGGGTTACCTGGGCTAATAAATCACATTTTCTATTATATTGTGTACATGTGGGGTTTGTATGTGCATTGCTCACCAGATTGCACTATGGCCAGAAAGTAATCCAAAAGTGGGTACACCCTGAACAGCTGGCCAAGCCGTCACAGGGCCAACACACACAGCCATTTAAATTCGCAGTCATATCTTGTAACAACCTGCAACAGTCAATTAGCCTAATGTGCAATGCAATGTGGAGGGAGGTACAATGGCAGGTACTGTGGGAGTACCCGGAGGAAACCCATGCAACCCAGAACCTTCTTGCTGTGCAACCGCTGTGCCAACTACTACATCACCCTGCCACCCACCCTCTAATTTGTGTTCTTCTTTAAAATAAAATACTACATTTTTTTTTGGCTTCAAGAGAAAGTGAGAGAGTAAAGGTTTATAGCTGTTTATAGCTAAGCTGTATTCTGTTTTGTGGATGTTCCACAATGTTAAATCTATTGAAATATAAATTAGTCACAGCAAGAAGGTCCTGGGTTCGAGTCTTGGGCTTGGACATGCCTGCATGTTTACATGCTTTCCCTCTGCTAATGTCTGTTTCCACAAGTACTCCTCTCACAGTTCAAAGACATGCACATTAGGCTGATTGGCTGTTCCAAATTGCCCCTCGGTGGTAGTGTGGGGGTCAATGGTTGTGTGAGTCGGCCTTGTAATGGCCTGTTGAGTTGTTCAGGGTGTACCTCGCTTTTGGGTAGTGTTGGATGAGATAGTATCCAGTCTGTCTGCGACCAGGATAAAGCGATGTGGCAAGTGAGTGAGTGAGTAATAAAAAAGGGCAAATAGCTGTGTATAACAGAGAGAAAGCACTTTGGAACATGTCATTTTAAGAAAGCAATCAACTTCAGGGTAATAAGAGCTCAATCTGTGACATGGCAATTATTTTCCTATAACAGCATGTACTTATTGCATTTAATTTATTTCATCCTCATTATTGGTTAACTTTTTTTAACAGAAAATAATCACACCTACCATTTTACAGTTAAAAAATGCTTCCAGCCACATTATGTGATGTTTATTAATATACACAAATTGTAACATGTTAACATTAATGCTGATATTTACGGAATGCAAATTTCTACATAAATATGCAGTTAACAAGGGTGAACAGAAGCCAAGCTCGTATAATGAGCTAATTATTAAAGATCTTTGTATTCAAAGCTTATCATTAGCCAAAGGCAGATAATAATAACTCGATTTTGCCATTAAATACCACAGTCAGCCTATATTACTGCCCATAACATGGGAATGATTACTAGTACCTTCAAGTGGGTTTATAATTGCCTGGATAAAATACAGATGTATTACCAACGACCATGTTGTATTGGAAGCTGTATTCTAACCATGGATATGACTAAACTGTTCACTTAAATCCTTAATATGTTTAGATCTTACAAGCCATTGTCTTCCTTCCTTGTGTACCTCTTATGTATTTGTGTGACTAGTAGTGAAAAAAGGCTTACATACCTGTCTCTCTCTGAGCTGAGGTAACATACCAGATGGCAAGCCCAGAGCAGTGGACCTGCATAGGTGCTAAATGCTGTGAGCAAGACAGCTGGAGCCTCCACATAGCTCTCCAGTCCCACAAAACCAACCGAGATATCCACAGTCGCTATGTTGTTGGAGTTCCCCTGAAAGAATAGAAAAAAACATTAACTGATGAAAGAAAAATGATAAATGACAAACAAAGTAAATTACCTGAAAGAGCAAAAAAGACCAGAGAAATTTATCGAACCAACAAAACACACATGATGCATGTACATGCCACTGGAAAAAGCTAATGTCTCTGAATCAAAGGGAATTTATCCTTCACTTCATTCTCTGCAGGCAATGAAAATTGATTTTCTTACTGTACACTAACTGAGCTAAAGGCGAAGCATTAATAGAACTGAACAGAAGTAAAACAAGTTTGAATTTGGGATCTTGAACTGGCAACGAGTGCCCATGTCAAAGCAAAAAGATATAAAAATGTATGGTGGCGTTCATAAGACAATCCATCTACACTAAATAAATGGCTGCATTTATAGCAAATCAAGCCTTCTTCAACTATTGTTTACCACATGGCTCATTAAAATGCAGAAAGCGCCTTGAATTGTAAGAACATGCTACCAAAAACTGACGGTACCTCTTTACATGAAAATATTAATGCATCTGGAATAAGTGGAAAAAAAAAAGAAAAAAGAAAGAATGAGCAGGACATGTCCATTGAAATACCAATACCTAGTTAAGAGGTTCCAAATACCCTTTCTGCACACCTGTAGTCATGCTTGGACCGTTAAAATAAAAAAAAACAGACATGTCACTTTTTTAAATGTCTGTTAAAGTGTACAACAAACAAAGAATATCTGCATAGGTGATCATACAGTTTTAAATAATGCAAAAACTTGCACACTTTCCCCAGCATATTTATGACTGACTCATGTTTACATGATGTCCTCACATGGTAACATACAGTGTAATAGCATGTGCAGCTGTATAAGCTGAATAAGACCTCATTTTCATTGTAGTTGTACAACAAAATCCGTTTTAGTAGTTTTCAGAGAGACCACTAGCATAAACAGGAATATTTAAATATAATTAAATATAATATTTAAATATAAACTTATGTACAAACAAAAGTTGAAAGACAGTGTAGTTCAAATATGTAGCATATGTAAATATTGCTATAAATATTTGTAGAAATTGTATTTAGTCTTGTCCAGTGATCAATGCTAGCAGCAGCCTGGGAAAGGGGAGGTTGTAGGTAGAGAGGCGGTTTGTTCAAATCATGTTCAAGTTATATACATCAACAAAGAAACTCATAAATCAGAAATTATAAATATTATATGGGATCATTTTAATGCAGCCATTTCAATGAAGTATTTTGGGAAATAAATGTTATATAAGCAGATTCTAACCCATCCATTCATCCATTATCTATACAGCTTATCTATCAGGGTCACTGAGAAAAATTAAGCTAGCTGACCTAAAGTGCAAGCCTATAGGAGAATGTACTGTAGGTGAAACTAGAGCACTCAGGGGAAAGCATCAGGAGAACATGCAAAGTTCAGAAGGAAAGTGTGAAGGTGACAGTGTTAACCACTGAGCCACTGCCCACCCACTTTTATGAATAAGAAAACACTATAAAATAATGCTATAAAAAAGTTTCTAATAAAGGCTGACCAGGCCTGTGGCTCCGCAAGAAAAAGCATTCAGGACTACCCCATTTTAGGGGAAAACAACTTATCTCTATAATTTGCATTCATATTTCTAAATCAACCTAATACATATTCAGGACCACATCATTCAGCACATTGTGTCCTATTCAGAGTGAAAATTGAATCTGAGCTGCAGAGCAGGTACTTTGGGAGCCTGAGGCATGCAGGATCAAACCTGATTTTAGAGAGAAAACAAAAGACTGTACGACCAAAAGTTTTTCAACCGTTTTAAAGCTGGTAAAAAGATTAATATTCAGAAAGTGAACAAGTGATTCTAAACCAAAGGTGTGTCACTGTATTCATGAGGTTTTGGAGCTTCAAGACATTCTGCAGCTATGGAAATTTCACAAAAAGACAAAGCAGCAAAGGGCATGTGAGGATAATCATCCTTTTAATCAATGCCACACCAGCTCCTTCATCCTACATGAGCAATGGCAGCGGTGACGTGAATGGCACAGAGCCAGTAAAGTATTCTCATTACTGTCACTATCTTTTGTTAAATCTACATGCACACCTTGGACAGCATGCGTGGTGCTTTTACCTGAAAATAGAAGAAGGCCTGTCCAAACCAGTAGTGCATAATGGTGGTCTGGGCTGCATCATAGTGAAGCTTCTTCCAGATAAACTGAGCCATGAGAGTCTGGGTGAGCAGACAGCATGCCAGTGTGGGCAGATTGTGAGCCCGGAACAGCAGCGCCACAAGCAGCACCATTCCACTGTACACCTCCCATAATCCCCTGCTCTTCAAATGCCTGCCGTCCACCACTGATGATATCACTTGAGACTGCAGCAAGTCCTTGACACCGGTGAAAAGAATCCCAAGGACGAAGATGTAGACAAAATGCGCCTCACCTGTTCCCCTAGAGAAAGTCATAAAGCTCACTTATTTCTGCAAGATCAGTTTAATAACAATTTATTTGAAACAGTAACAGTTTGATCCTGAGCTTAGGTCATGGTGGGTATGCAGTTTACACTGGATTCTATGTTTTACTTCCAACTCCATATGCCAGGAAAAAATGTGAACCTAACAACTGAATGCAACTGAATGAATGCAATGAAGGCAAAGACAATTAGGTGAATGCTTGTGGGCGGAGAACAAATGGGGCAGTGGTGGCTTGGTGGTTAAGGATCTGGGTTACTGATCAGAAGGTTGGCGGTTCGAGCCTCAGTACCACCAAATTGCAGCTGTTGGGCCCTGGAAAAAGGTCCATAATTCTCGGCTGTATAAATGAGAGTAAGTAATAAGAGTAATAAGTTCTTGATAAGGGCGTCTACCCAAAGCCATAAATGTAAATGTTTGCGATGCACGCACTCCTCACCAAACTGCCACACCAAAGCACCTTACACAAAACCATACAGCACCCTAACTGTTCTGCAGCAATGGCACTGAAGAGAGGGTACCGTTTCAGTACCAGTGTTACGGACCAATTGGCAGCAGGGTGAACCAAGTCAGTGTGGCTGGAAGTCAGTAAGAGGTGTACCCTCTCACCGTCCACAAGGTCCAGCAATGTATAAATGTGCACTCCATTCAGGTAAGACCTGTCTGTATGCAGCCATTTTTGCTTAGTCTTTCATCCACCTTTCTTAATAAAAGAGCACTTTTCTTACACCTTACTTCTGTATTGGAAATATTATAAAATTCCTCTCAAACACTGCTCACGAATCAAGAGATTTATTACAAAATACAAACCAGAGCAACAAGGCCAGGTTTGGAGAGCTCGGCCTTTTATAACACATAAAGACAGAACACGATCTCTTTGTAACAACAGTACGATTAGTCACATGAGTTGAAGTGAAGAGCCGTATATTTTAGGGATTAGTCAAGGCTGCAGCCCTTCGTTCTCCTCTTAGTAGTCGTAACTGATCCTAAAGTTGTATAAGGAGTACCCTCTCTTATCAGTCCTATGCTTCTGGTTACACACACACACTCAAGTTGAAAAAAAAAACACACACATTCAAACATATTCAAAGAGAACATGGCGTTCAGAGTACATGATGTGCAGCCTGGGGCTTCACAGTGGTCATTGTCTAAGCAAATATATAAATGTTTCATGTGGTTATAATAGGATAATCCCCCCCCCCATACTTTTGTCTCCCAAGTCCCAATGTCCCTGGCCCCAAAAATTGCCAAAAAATAGAATTGTCAACTCATTTTTCATATTTTTTTAAAATAACAACTGTTTTAAATTAGCCTGATACGACAATCTTCCTTAACATTAACACCACATGACTGGTCTGCAGCTAGGCAACCCAATACATAGCAAGCTGTTTTTGGAGTACTAACACCTCTCTATCATTAACAGTTTCAGCAGTCTGTACTACAGTAGCTTATCTGTGGGATCAGACCTACAAGCTGTGTTCCGACAATCACATCCCAATGTGCATCATTGAGCTTTGGGCACCCATGACAGTCTTGCCGGTTCACTGGATGTCAATCCTTGTATACCAGGAACATCCCAAAAGACCTGCAGTCATGGATAAATAGACCCACTCATTAAGCCCTTGTTAAAGTCACTCGGATGCTTACATTTTTCATGCTTACGACACATCAACTTCAAGGACGGACTCTTCACATTCTGCCTTATTCAACCCAGTCCCTGGCAGGTGCCACCGTAATGAGATAATCAATGTTATTCCCTTTACCTCTCAAGGGTCATAATGTTTTTAAGGTTACGTCTGAACAGGGTCAATATATCCCCAATAGTTCCTGTGGAGTGTTTTTTGGTTGCAGTGGTAATTAAGTACCAAATGTGGTCCATGTAAGGACATTGAGTAAACTGGCAAAAGTGACCTGGGTACCCAAAACTTATTGATGCATGTGGGGAGCTAGTATGCCTGTTCTGATTTCTCAGAAAAGCTACTATAGCACAAACTGAAGAAATAATTAATGGTGGCTATGAGAGAAAGATGTCAGAATGCAAAGTGCATTGCAGCTTGCCGAGTATGGAGCTGCTTAGCTGCATGCCAGCCAGATGGGTTCAATGTTACTGCTGATTTGTGTAGCCAACTCACATTTTAGAATTCATAACTCCAAATAGTTTGAAATGCATTACACAATATGTAATCGCATTTCTTTAGTAACAATGATACAGCCTTTTGAATTAAAAAAACTCTTGCATTTTCCCCAATATCCATCAGGACAAACTCCTATGCGGTCTAACACACACACACACACACACACACACACACACACACACTTTCTCTCCCTCTCTCTCCCTCTCTCTCTCTCTCTCTCTCTCTCTCTTTCTGCCTTAAGGGATCAATATTGAGAGAACCCTGTTGTTTGAAGGTTTGTCTGGACAGACCAGCTGGAGTGTGGTGGATCGATCACACTGAAGATGCGTGCCCTAATGTAGAAAGCTGAACAGACAGGACATATTGCACTGCACACACGCTGGCCAGCTAAGTGAAATTCAGGACACTAATGAAAACATCCAGCACATTTATCTGTCTGTTAACATCACAGCTCCAAACACACCACCTCATGTGGAAAACACAGGCATGTTGCCTTCCTTGCTTTTATCTGACTGCTGACAGCCACAGCAGGATGGATTATATCAGTAGTGTTCAGAAGCAGCTAAATTTCTTGAATCCACCCAGAATTCCAAAATGTTTCTGGTGGTGCTTTTTAAAACAGTGGCCAACATGACCTGTGAAGGTAGATAATTTCAAAATATAGACTTTCTTCAAATTTAAATGTCAGTGGGGTTCACCTTACATGTTGATGACAATAGCAACGATAAAAGATCCCTTAAACTGGACAGCATTCAGGGTAGTGATTTTTAATAGTAAGGAAGACATTTCTTAGTTAAACCACGATTATTAGCAGTTAATCAAAATGTTAATCACTGTAGACAATAAAATTGGAATTAGTACAGTCACTATTCCTGCTTACTACCATTCTAATAAAAATGCATCCATCATAACATCTAACATACACCAAATTATACAGGAGTAAGAAGTCTCTCTTTCTCCATTTGAGCTGTTGTGATGCCATTAACAAGAATGTGTTGCCATGACAACAGAGCCCTGGCAACAGCCCAGTATTAAGCAGGTACATGCAGAAGCTGATAGATCATAAAAAGTAAAGATATTAGTGGAACTGAAACACTATGGAAGCCTTATGTCGCCTGCACTGCTTATTTTCACCAACATCAAAAAATCATAATATTAAAAAAAATTTATTACAAAAATAAAATAAGTGAGTGGTGAGGTGGTGTAGTGGTTAGCATGTCACAGCATAGCAAGAAGGTCCTGAATTCAAGTCCCGAGATCAGCATTTCTGCATGGTTTTCTTCTGCTACTTGTTTTTCCTGCCACTGGAAAATGAGTGAGTGAGTAAAATAGCACTATAGCACTAAGTTCTAAAATCTAAAATTTTGTAAAAATCCATTCACAGATGTAGGAGGACTTGCAGATTAACAAATGCAAGACCATGTGGAGTAATGACAAAGTGCATGCTTTGGTATGGAAAACTCCAAAAATTTATTTAATTAAAAAACACTCGCACTCATAGAATACAAGGCACCTCTGCCAGGCACAAACAGTGACAAGTGCATTGGTTAACCTGAAAAATCTGCCCAAGACTGCAGGTTTTTTATTTTAAGTTCCATAGTAATAAAAAGTCATATAATGACATGTCTCCACCTAGTGGGCATCTGCTGAACATTCATTTAGATAATATTTTCCCTTATTAATCAATGTTTTCCCCATATGATCCCATGGATGGATCGCCTCCAAAATGTAATGGTTTGTTCCATTCATTAAAATGATTTAAATATCTTTTAAATGAATTAAAACTAATTAAAAACCTTTTGAGTTATATTGCACACAAACAAGCAAACAAACAAAGTAATAAACTAACAAATAAACCAGCACAGGTGAACATAACCATGTGGCAGAGGTAAATAGATACTACACAAAGGTGTTATGTAATGAAGATTCTGTGAAAGTTTCATAAGAATTCCTTTACAGATACAGTAGGATTTGTGGATTATTGATGGCAACCCCTTTGTGAAGTGATTACAAATTCAATATTTTGCTATGGGAAACCCCCTAAAATTATTCATTCATTCTCTGAACCATTCATTCATCCATTCATTCATTTTCTGAACTGCTTAATCCTAATTAGGGTTGATGGGAGGCTGGTGCCCATCTCAGCAGACTCTGCGTAAGGGCACCCCCTAAAATAATTTAATGCAAAAATAAAGTAGGAGTTGCACATTAGTATAAAAGATTTTGTGAAAGTTTTGGTGAAATAAGTTGACTGGTTCACAAGCAGTTGAAAATCAGAAGTAAGTGTGATGATGGACAATGACACCAATGACATAGACAACACACAGTGTCACAACACAGTAAAGATTTGTGAAGTTTAAACGGTATGGATCTGGTGGTACAAAAATGTTGGTCAAACTTCTCCCAGATTAGACTCATTGTGGTATAGTCATTTGTGGCTACTTCCTTTTGAAATATACAATATGGCTAACGTTTGGGCATTTGTGCCCATTCAGCCTCAAGAGCGTCAGTAAGACTAGGCACTGATAAAAAGCATGGAATCCTGGGATGCAGTTGGTGTTTCTGATTAGGGCTCTATGCTGGCCACTCAAGTACCTTCACTAGTAGTACAGTTAGCTTTCATGCAATCAGTCAACAGTGCTAGCGTGATGCCTGGCATGCATGCAACCACCTGTTCACTTGTTAATTAAATCGTTCACCAAACTGCCTAATCCTACTAAGGTCGCAGGGAGGTTGGAGCCGAGGGCTCCATCAACACCTTGCACAGTAGGTGTCCACAAAGAAATGCCCTCATTGAGCCAGAGACTCAAACCTCGGCCCTTCAACCACTATGCCATTGTGCCCCCTTTATGCATCCATCCATTCGTTTGGTATACTGCTTATCTCTCACTGTTGTGTGAAGCAGGAACCAGTCCCAGCTGACTTCGGGTGGGAAGCAGAGTATATCCTGGGAAGGCCACCAAATTATCACAAGGCTAACAGACACAAACATTCATTCACACTTAATTTCACACTTCTGAGTGATTTAGAGCAGCCGTTTCACATAATCCGCTGGTGTTTTAGACTGTGGGAGGAAACTGGTGCGCTTAGAGGAAACCCACACTGTCATACAAAAAACAAACTCCAACGAGAATTTCCCGGGTAGCTGGCACTTTCAAAATCAGAACTTTCTGCTGGGAGGCAACAGTGGTAACCACTGCAGCACTGTGCTGGAAGCTCACCATGAAGCATTAAACAAATAAGCATTTTCACACAAATCAGTGCATTATTTAAATTATATTTATTATCTCTTACTGAAAATAAAATGTAAAAGTGTTGGACAATGCATGACCAAAAGTAACAACAGTAAACACCATGACAGATGCACGCTAAATAAAACCTATACTTGTGGATTGACTTGTCACCTGCTAAAAATGTTGGGTGAAAAGGCCAAAATTTCTCTGCAAACTTTTGATAGAAAATGTGAAAATAGAAGGCGGCATACACCCTGAACAGCTTGTCAGACCACAGCAGGGCAACACACACGAAATCATTTGAACAGCCTAATGTGCAAGTCTTTGGAGTGTGAAAGAAAACCAGTGTACCCAGAGGAAACTCACGCAAGCACAAGGAGAACATACACACACCACACAGAAACGCCTGAGTCGGGGGAATCAAACCCAGAACCTTCTTGCTGCCGTAGTGGACGTGATAACCACTATGCCATCATGCCACCTCACAATAAACCAAATGATAACCAAAATCCAAACTGTTATTATATACCGCAAACAAAAGGAGAGCATAGCAGTTTTTCATTCAAAATAATTAAGAATGGGCACTCTGATCTACGTGCATATTCTGGACCAATAGTGTCTTTCCTAGACTACACTACCTTGCATGACATGAAAGACAGAATGCAGATATTAAATAAGTATCTTAAATAAATGAGATTTAATATACGTAGCTGTGAAGGAAGTTAAAATCCTGACGTGGCAGACACACTGAAGACACAAAAAGGCCCTGCACTGGGACTAGCAGCATGTCTGATTAGTGTGCATCCTGCTTTAGAATGGGGAAAGAGAGAAGCTAAGAAAGCTTGAGCTCTGAAGCACAGGGAGGAAAGCAGATGTTCCGTCATGTTTTATTAATCTGCTCTCTGTGCAACTTACTCCCACGGAGACTGGGAGAGAAACAAACATAACAACATAAAAAAGCTAGTTAAAAAACCAACAACAACAAATAGCAAAGCAGTATGACACTGTGGCAACAGGCAACTGTTGCTTGTTCAACGGGATCACTTTAAACTTTATCCAGGTGTGCCCCCATCTATACAATTTAATTGGTTCTGTTCAAACATATGGCAGCCAGGTCCAGCCCATAGTTCCTTGGGGCCAAGGAAAAGGCCACTACACTATGGTACTCATTTATAAATCTAATGCGAAATCCTGTGCAGATCCAAGTGCAGGGTTCACAATTAATTACCTTTTTTTTTTTTTTTTTTTTTTTTTAAGTGGTCCAATTTTTTCAGTATATATCCTTAAATGGCAATATAATAAAATTTTGACCAGCCAAAAAATGTCCCTGTGTGGAAAAAAAAAAAAAGTGAAACCCGCAAGTACATGGCTTGTTCAGTTGGTGAGAAAGAACTTGAGTTACCTGAAAAAAAAGCACTGACTGCAACTACACCGAACACCTTTGGAATAAAAAGTGTGCCGCTTTCCTCTTCGCCTAATAGTGCCTGTGCTTTTGTGTCTGATTAAACCAATCCTCATGGGCACACTTGATGGTGAAAATCTAATGTAAAACCTTTACAATGCAGCAACCACCTTTGAAAAAGAATGTGTGAAGCCATACTGAGAACATAACCAGTATCTACAAGCATGCAAATAATACATGCTTAATTCCCCACAAATATCTGTTATGTAACACTTCAGTCCAATTCCAAAAATAAATCTAGCCTGCTTCTTCTTTATAGTTATTAAAACCTAATCTATAGTATGCAACCTCAAGATTGGAATTTTTTAGCTGATATGGAGAAGGTTGCTGAGCCTCACAATAAACAAGAGCTGGAAAATATTATATATAACTGTGGCAACAGAAAAAAGCTTTAAAGTTGTTTTAGATGAAAAAAGCAAGGCCATTGGGAATAAACTTGGATTTCTAGGATTTGAAATTCACCACTATTCTGTGTCAGGCAAAAGAGTTTCCTTCTCATTTTGCCTAACAGAGTAAGAGCCTCTGATTTGCTTATTAGGGATCTTATACTGTGTCTTCTGTTAATATACCTCAAACGAGTACACTATACATAGTATATACTTACTTTAAAAGCAAATTTCTGACAGATTAGTATCTTCTCAAATTGAGTACTGCACACTGCGTCAAAAAAACTGGAAAGGCTTATGCTGGCAAGCTTAGGAGGTGTGGTTATCTGGTTAGGATGCCTCCTGCTTGCCTCCCTGGGGAGGAATTCTGGGCATGGCCAAATTGGAGGAGACTCCATGGCAGACCAAGGACATTCTGTAGAGTTTATATCTCTCAGATGGCTTGGGAACAACTCGAAATCCTTCCAGAGCAGTTACTGAAAGTGGTTAGGGACAGGAGTGTCCGGGCTTCCCTCCTGAGTCCCCCCAACGACCCAGACCCTTATGTCATTTGATGTTATCACCTGCCAAACTTTTTGGACTGTTGCTCAACTCTTATGAAAATTATTTTTTAACTTTGGGTGCCATTTTCACAAAGATTGATAGTACTACTCCATCTGTACATGGTTAAGATGGTAAACACTCAAAATAGCAAAGTAATAAAAATTTGTAAAATTAAGACATGCCATTGACATCAAGATTTTACTAAACCCATTCTTTGAGAATATCTATTGATTTCTTTGCACCAAACAAACTAGATTTAATTGAAAACCTAGATACTAGAACGTCACGGTGGCATAGTTGGCACATCTGCGACAAAGCAAGGGCACAATGAGGGCATTTCTGGGCTTCTCATTTGATGCATTATGGTCATCAGCTGGCTTCATTTTATTACCACATGGTGCTGCTGAGCCTCAACCTGAAACACTGACGCACCAATGCCCTGGAGATTATTATTTGTGGCCAGTGCGTTGTCTTTTTTTTAATTCTTTTTAGCTATTTCATTAGTCTAAAATATAAAAAAAAGCATGAAAATGTGGGCAATCTGACTGATTTGCTTCTAGTGTCATCTACATTATTTGAACTTAAACTGTCATTCTAAGCCAGCAAGCCTAAGATATTGCATTCAACATGTGCTAGTGTTGCCTAGGCTTAACTTTGAAAATGGCTCAATTCAAACAGTGTCAAACACATATCTGGCCTATGCTCTCTAAGTTGTCAGAGGGCATACCCTGCGGGAACCGAGAGAACAGAAATGCCACTGTGCCATTTAGATAGGCCACAAGAATGCAGTGGCAGCATGCCAAACATCCCAACTCATTACCGACAGAATGTAAAAGAAGAGCTCAAGGCAAGTGCATTGGAGACAATTTGTACCTATAAGAAGCATCCTGCCTGTGAGGACTGACTGCCCTTAAAAGTGCACTGCACCACTGCTGTAATTCATTTCAAACTTTTCAAAGCACTAGTTGTGGCACAATCTTCCGAAAGAAACATCTGACAGCAGTTGTCTGAAGCATTTTCAGCATTATTCTATCTTGTAGCTTTAGGAACAGGATGCTTAGAGGCTTATTTTCTTTTGGCAGTGATCAGTGATTGAATGGAAGATTAATGTGGGAAAAACCCTCAAAAAAGATTGCCTTCAATTTCATCCAGGCATGCAAAGCAGAACTGCTGCTGAATCATTGCTTGCAAATTTCATTACAGCAAAATGTTTATATGGACCTTGCATTCTACTCAAAAGAAAAGACCAACTGGAACTCATTCATTCATTCATTTTCTGAACCGCTTATTCCCAATTAGGGTCGCGGGGAGGCTGGCGCCCATCTCAGCCGAC
>JBCNYG010000022.1:36742101-36753023 GCA_039654305.1 Porochilus rendahli | reverse complement strand
CAAGAGTAGGCTGCATAGCCGTCAGCTTGTTTCTGCCCTGCGATGGCCTGGCGAGCTGTCCAGGGTGTACTCTGCCCACGCCCAGATTCGGCTGAGATGAGCGCCAGCCTCCATGCGACCCTAATTAGGATTAAGTGGTTCAGAAGATGAATGAATAATTGATTCTCTACAAATGTAAGATATTCCAAAGTCTTGAAGCCTGCAACATCTCACTAGATGTACTCTGTGCAATCAAATTCATGTACAATGTAGCAGAAGTTGTAATTGAACCATTCAAGATGGCACTTTTTCAAGGTGCTCATGTTCCTTTTGATCATCTGCCTTGACCATGCCCTGATGGTCTTGCTCTAAGATGCTGTTGTAGTTGTTGCCTTTCTGCAGGAGTCTTTGTAAATATTGATTATGCTAATAACATTACCCTACTGAAAACTCCATCGAGTCAGCTCAAGACCTCCCCAGCAGAGTGAAAAGGGCATGTTAAGCTATGGGTCTCTGTTTTAATTCCCCAAAGACAAAGCAAATGCATTTGGAGCCTTCAAAAGACAATCACTTTATTTCATCTGATGAATCTGAAATTAAACTCATTATTGATTCCAAGTGTCTTGGTGGCTAGACCAACACTAACCACATTATGGACATCTGAATTGCTCATCAAAAACCCCAATTAAGAAAAAGACAAAGGTCTTTCAGGCCTTCAAAGAGATCGTTTGGGTTTACTGTGCTGCATTATGGAAATTAAATCCAAAATGCAACAGAAGACTTGATGGCACAAACACCAGAATGTTACACTCCACTACTCATGGAGAAGTCGCATGGCCAATAACTTTACGGATGCTTCTCTTGTCCAGCGAATGCATTTAAAGAACAATATACCCCTGATTCTGCACATGAACATTTTTCTGCTTCGGAAACATCACCTCAACCCTCTACAGGACTTGTCTTGCCATCGTTGGTGCCATGGCAGATAAAGTTTCTTGAGATATTATTTGTATAGTCAAGTTTGAAAATTCATCGCTGTTCATCGAGTTCATCAATGATAGATATGTTCCTGTTATAACATTCATGAGTTTTCAAGACGCACGTTTCAGCAACTAGTTTAGCTTGGCCTAACTGTTAGTAAAGTCATGTTCTGTCAAAACTCTCGAAGGACATTTTCACACTCCACTGCGTGTTACTAAAACACGCAATAAAATGATCATCTTTATCTTGGTCTTATTCTGCTTGTTCCGACATTGGGTCATGTGCAAGTAGCCTAAGCAGTGAAGTTCAGACGTCCCTCTCCCCAGCCACTTCCTCCAGCTCTTCCAGGGAAAACTGAGGTGTTCCCAAACCAGCCGAGAGTCATAGTCCCTTCAGCGTGTTCTGGCTCGACCATGGGGCCTCTTACCGGTTGGACATGCCCAAAACACCACACCAGGGTGTATTCTAATCAAATGCAAGAGCCACCTCAGCTGGCTCCTCTCAATATGGAGGAGCAGCGGTTCTACTCCGAGCACCTCCCCGATGGCTGAGGTTCTTACCCTATCTCTGAGGGAAAGCCCCACCATCCTGCGACGGAAGTTCATTTCAGCATTTGTATCCCTGATCTTGGCAGATGTAGAATTTATAATGACTCATGGCTACACCAATAGAAATATATTTGCAGCATGGCAGCAACAAATCTAGGGCCAAAGTACAGAGAAGCTATTGGATATAAATTAGGTGAGGTGAAAAGAAAATGGTTTGACATGAAACAGAGGCAAGGAAATGATAAATGCACCAAATCAGGTGTTCATAGACACAAGTTACCAGATTTGGAATTGACTTGTACTCCATGTGAGTCTGTGCAGTACATCCTCTCTGCACACAACAGCATTTATTTTGTCTTGATTGATTGACTGAATGTCATTACATGCCTTTATTTATGAATTCCTTCCATGAGCACTGCGAGCAAAGAACAATTAAAATTTGATTCTATATTGTTTTTAAAAAAATTAGGAAATAAATCATAAAATTTTTGTTTTCGAGGTTATTGTTGTTGTTGTTTTCCTGCCTCATAATGACATCCTTTAAAATTCAAAGCTTCAGTATATACCACACGGATATATTTAAACAAACATAAATTAAAAATTTATGGTTAATTTGTCCATTTTTTAAGCATGACAATGTCATGCATGCTTTATGATGGCATCTTTTGAACCTAATTTATAGTTTGACCAAAGTTTATTTTAATTTAATTTTTTTTACCTTTAGAAGTGCAAGGTATATATTACTTTGTTTATTCTGAATATGTACGACTTATAGAGACGGCGTCTTTTGAATTTTTAGGATATCAGAATGATTGACCATGACAGAGGATGAGTCTTCAGTTTCAATTCAAGCATTATCCACTTGGGATGATTATTAATCTTGCACTGAGACGAGGTGGATATCAATAAATACTGACTAATCTAATCAGTAGCATCTACTAAGCATACGAGATACACAATTATTTTAATACAGACTACAAGGGGAAAAAAACAAATCAAGATTTCATCGATCATTTTTTACATATTTAAACCATTTCAAAGGCAGGTCAGGGATTAGTATTTACTACATGGAAACTAAAGCAAACCACTCGGAGTACTAATTTAAAATCTTAGTGTATACTACATAGAATCACAAGAAAATCTATATAAAATATAATTATTTTAAGTGTGATGATGTTGATGCTGTCTGCTCCAAGAGATCGTGACCAATCGTGGGTGTCTGTCAGTGTTTTGATCCAAATTAATTATACAAAGATCGTTTTTAATTCCCTCAGAGCAGACCAATCTAATCACACTATTCCTGTGTAGTATATACAAAATAACAATTATCTCTTAATAATAATCATCTCTTTAACCCTTTTGAAGAGTTAAATGTTGAGAATTTATATATTATATGGAAACATAATTAAAAACCAAACTTAACAAAGATTTTATAGGCTATATATGCCTGTTTTTAATAGGTTGTATATTTACATATTTTAACCACGACCAAGGCAGATCAGGTGAGCTTTGTGCTTTAAGACAAGCTAAGTGCTGTGTAGCTACTTATTAAGAGTGTAATACATACTACATCAAAATGAATGTAAATAACACTCTGTAAAGGTGCATTGGTATAAACAATGAAGAAACACACACACACACACACACACACACACACACACACACACACACACACACACACACAAACAAACAAAAAATCTAAAATTAGATTTTTAGGCTTATTTTTTAATTTACCTGCTCCAAGTAACTGTGACAAACTGTGAGTACGAGTTTATTTAAACATCTACTCGGGGCTCCGAGGTAGTGAATCGACAAGGTGCACTACTATCATCCTTGCAATCATGAGTTCACATACAGGTTGACGGACGCAATCATCCGCAGCCAAGAGTCTAATTAGCCAATTCTTGTGGGAGGGTTGTATAGCATACAATCTCCTCCCTGTCACTTACAGACAGATGACTGATGGGTGGGAATTGTCTACAACTTATTTAGAGGAGAAACACTGGGGAAACATACAACATTATCCACTTCATATAGTTTTTAAATCCTGAGATTATAAAAAAATATCAAAACATTTTTACATACCAAAATTACTAAAACATTACAATGTAATCTGTATATGAAACTGCACAAATGCATTAGTACACTAGTCTCTTTACACATAGATTTAGAAAAAGTCTTACAGCTGCCCTCATCATATACAAACACTGAGAGGATTTTCATGAATATTAAGTGTCTTGTGTTAAAACACACATGAATGATACTTATTAATGCAGAGAATTAATGCTATGTCGACATATTACACGTGACTTTATATTTACCTACAGTAAGGAAATCATCTACTCTTTTAGTTTAGCAACATTTTTAGTGAAACATCTGCTTTTAGAATAATTTTGTGGGAACAAATCAATTGTCCTTATGGAGTCAACACTGGCAGCTATTCCTCGCCTTGTACAAATAGGTGTTCAGGAAACTTTAAGGTTATCCACTTTGAGGAATTAAAAATGCTGAAGTTGGTGCTGTGTTTACAGTTCACTAGGCTTTCCTTAACAACTGGCTTTATCTTAAGTATAAAAATGTACTCATTCATTCATTTTATGCACTGCTTAGTCCTAATTAGGGTCGCAGGGATCCTAATTCTGGACTGTGGGCGAGGGCAGAGTACAGAGTGCAGGGCAGAAACACGCTGATGGCTATGCAGCCTACTCTTGATGAAAATCAGCAATGGTTCTTTTACATGCCTCCCACCACAGACAGTGAAAGCATGTCCGGCCTTTGATAACCCAGTTAGCTGCACTAGGGGGACAGTAGTGGGGCTGGAACCCCCGACCTTGGGATCAGCAATCCAGCACCCTATCACCAGACTTCCACTGGCCCATATAAAAATGTATTATTTAAACCAGTTCCAGCTTTTCAGAAGTTTTAAACGTGAGAAAACCTAAATATAAGCTCCAAATTGGATAGAGTGAGATTCTCTGGAGTTACAATTTGAGCTTTAAAGCTTACACTAAATGAGTGTCAGTCTCTCACATTAACACTCCAGAGTTATTTTGGAGCTGAAGTTCTCCAGTCTGACTGACACTCAGTCAGTTAAAAATAGACTGAATTTTTTTTTTTTATGAAGTGCTGCTAGTGTCAGAAATAGTGAAACCTGAGGTAACATGACAGAACTAACAGAGGGATAATGAGAGTGATAAATTAACTACTTATTGACCAAGTGAGAAGTCTTCACAGAGAAATCTTAGCCCGAGGTCTTTTGTACAGACCTCACCTTTTGGCTCGGTTTTTACTAAAGGTACAACAAGTTTAATAAGCAGTTTATTATATTGCATTATATAATGGCTGCCTTTTTAACTTCACTTTAGGCAATGTTATCTACCTATTTCTGTCTCCATCCATGTCTATGTGGGCTTTGCTAGTGTCACAATGCCACTTCTGATTTGCTGGCAAATTGCGTTTCCCAGACTGGGTGGCATTCACAAGCACAATAAGGAAGATTCGATTGTCCTTGTTGTGTTCTAGCTTTTAGCTTTTCAGTACATTCCTTGTCTTAGTGTTTTCTTTGCTTAGTTTGTACTTTGCTAGCTGGCAACATGCTACTTGTTTCAGATTGTGATTTATTTCCTATATCTCTTGGACTACACAATTCATTGCCCAGACTGCACATACATTCATTGCCATATTGTAATTACAGTAATGAATTGCTCTGTATTATCAAATATTGCTTTTTTTAACAAGCCAACTAAATAAATGTTCTGTTGTGCGGTTACAGAAATTATTTACACAATGGATGAGCAATATCTGCATATTTCGAAATCAACGAGAAAGAGGACCTCGATGCCTCTGTCCCCAACAATTCAGTCCCTCTTGCTACTAATTTGTATGCCTGTAGTTGCTTTAAATTTAAATTGTAGTACTTTTTTACAAATACAAGACTACGCCCAAAGTATACTTTTCTTCGAAATACTGCAGCAAAAAACTTAGGCCTAAGATCAAGCTCAAGATCAAGTGGATGATACTGAACATATCAATATTGCTGTACGGTTTCTCAACAATAAACTTTTCATCAGTCATAAAACCGCTATATCATTACATCTTTCATTCCGTTATTACTGTACATACATGGCCCTTAAAAATATATTATAATATAAAAATATCTACTTTATTGTTTAAAATTTAAACAAATGTTTAATTATAATTTTAATTATCAAAAATTAAATGGAACATCTGTACAATCTGCTACTTTTTTCTTTCTTACCTGTTGAGCCAATGGCTCAGGTCAGATAGATGTGCCCACTGTACCCCAGTCTGGTTTAGAGACCGGAGCATTCGACAGCATGCAAGTGTTAGGAGAGGTGTGGCCAGGGCTAACCACTTCTCTGAGTGTGGGCTGACACCCAGCTCAGTCACTGGAGAGAAAGATGCACCCTTTTCCTCCATGGTAGACGGTAGAAGAAGACTTCCTTTATCTTCTTCAACTGGGAATCGATTTTCCCTAAAGTACTTCCTGCAGACGTCCTGAAAGACAGCCAGGCAAAGCGTGTTGAGGAGGAAGTACCATGTCTGGTGCTCCTCTTCTACAAAGCTGCTGGAGGCCAAACTGAGAGTGTGGCCAAGTGTGCCAATCAGGAGCAGGACATCCAATTCAGACAAAGTCCACTCTGAGGAAGAGGTCTGTGAGAGAAAGAAGGAAAGGAAGAAAGTGTGTGAGAGAGATAGAGAGAGAGGGATGTAAAAAGTATCACCTAATGCATGCATACTCACACCTGTTGAGTGTGTGCCTACAATAGCTTCTCTATCACTTGAGCTTTCAGCCGTGTTGAGGACTAATTAACAGACTTTAAATTAAATCACAGAAATAAAGGTGTTAAGAGCCTGGAATTCAGGCAAGTGTAAAATGTACTTAATGCCAAATGAGCTACACTGAAATCAACTGCAAGATTCCTGCAGTGGAGGACACTGTGTAGAAGGGAGGAGTATTAACCAAATTCCTGCAGGGTACAACTAAATCTAAGTCCTGCCTTGAGTCTGGAGAAGAAAAGCTGAATACCCACGGACTAGAATGAACAAAAAAGGAAGTACAGGAAAAAAAAAGGCAACACACAATACTACAGTAGAGAAAGAATTTTGAAAGTCAGCTATTTATAAAGAAAGAGGTAGGCTAACCACACAGTATAGAGAGCCCTCTGCGTGCTATTAAGCAACTCCTGGGGGCAATTTTTAGAAAGATAAGCAATAAATGGGGGGAATAAAAACATACATACATAGCTAGTGCCTTCTATATGCCAACAAAAGCAACATTCCCTTCCTGTACATCAGTAGGTGGTACTGATGCAAATATTAAATACCAAAAGAGAAAGTTTGCACATTCAAATCCTTGTAAGGCAGACTATTAATCATTGCAAAAAATAGAATGAAACCATTCAGCATTCTGTACTGTACAGAGGTATGACATTATGATAAGGAATGCAAGTAATCTTGTACTTCTTCTTAATTATATATTTATTCCAATTAAAGTTCAGAGTTATGCACAAGAAACACACTCAGAGTCCATCTTGTCCTTTTCCTCTAATGCTATTCTAATTAGTTGCTCCATGACGGAGCATCATGATGGATAAGAACACATGCAGTCATGACACCAGTTCAATAAAGGGACATCTTACTTCCCTGGGCTGTGAAAGGGTCTTACTGCAATGACCAACAAGCCACCATCCATCACCTGAAGTAACCCTGAGATGAACTTAGCCAAGGGGAAAATGAATTGTGTAACTGACAAACCAACATTGACGTTTGTGTAAGCACAATCATAGAGAGGGGAAGAAAAAATATATATTACAACCCTCCCTCTTTCTCTCTCTCTTCCTCTCGCTCACTGTTCCTCCTAAGTCATGTCTGATTCCCTTCTACAGGAACATTTGCAACACTGACGCTTAAACTGACTGGAAACGATCCTTTTGGAAATTATTTTTTTCAGAATTTGTTTCCCTGTTCTGTTTTGGTCTCTGGAGGTTGGGGGTTTAGATCTCAGAATAAAAGGAAATCACTGAGAGCCTAAATTAGAATGAGTGGTGGGGAAAAAAACACACATGCACACCGCCTTTGCTATGTATATGCTAATTCAATGCACCCCACGAGTAAAAGATTCCCTATGATGATTGTCTCAGTTTGTTATTTTGAGCACTTCCCATCAACAGGAACTTATCAAAACGTACAGCTCAGAGTAACTGGAGGTTTCCCTACAAGAGAAAAAAAGAAGAGAAAAAAAGAAGAGAAAAAAAGAACAATAGAACGTATACAAAAATACTTTTGCACAATCATGACATTCTCTCTCTGTTGTCTCCTTATTAATGTGATAAGGTTTGTCGATGTCTTTAATGTTCTGTCCATACTGTGTGTGTGTGTGTGTATGTGTGGGTGTGTATGTGTACACACATACACACATATACACATATACACATATACACATATACACACACATAAATACATGGAACACTCTGTGTCCACTCTAGTGGAGCTGAGTCCAGTGCATCTATTGGAGGCAAAGTATGTCAGTGTTCAAGTCAAAGATATGGAGAAGAGCAAAAGTAGCTCTACTTAAATCTGGTTAGATGCCGAAAAGGCATTTGACCAGGTGGACTGGTCCTACTTGTTCTATACTTTGGAGCAATTTGACTTGGGAGACAATTTTATACATTGGGTTAGGGTTTTGTAAAACACTCCGCTGGCCGCAGTCCTGACTAATGGGCTTAGATCTAACAACTTCCCCCTCTACCGTAGGAACAGACAGAGCGACCCCCTCAGCCCCTTGCTCTTTGACATGGCGATAGAGCCGCTGGCCCAAGCAGTACGGCAAGATGCTCTAATATCTGGCATTGTTATTAGGGTAGGGAACATAAAATTACTTTATATGCGGATGACGTATTAATATACCTCTCGCGTCCTCAGACTTCTTCATTAAACATTACTTCAATAATTCCATCGTTTGGTGTTTTCTCTGGGTACAAAGTTAAATTTTGCAAAGTCTGAAGTTATGCCGTTGGGGTCATTAACGTGGGCTCCAAATATGGTGCAGCCTCTCCCCTTCCGTTGGTCTCCCTCTGGTTTTACCTACCTGGGGGTGTATATAACACCCACATATTGGCAAATGTGTAAGTACAACTTCGCTCACCTCCTGGATGCCATTAAGGCAGACCTGGATCGCTGGGCCTTTCTTCCTTTTTGCTAAGCTCCAAATGGCTGATTCTGATGGTGGGTTAGACATACCACATCTGAGACTTTACCTACTGGCTACACACCTGCAGGTTATAGCAAACTGGTTTGAATCTGATTCAACTTCGATTTGGCTTGATATTGAATCTATTGTTTGTGACTAATCTAGTCTCTTAAGGATCTCTGCACTAACCCCATCACTTTAAGCACAGTCAAAGCCTGGAGGGTCATTCATACAACAGAGGGCCAGACTCGCTTAACATCTCCACTCACTCCTATCCTAAACTGCCCTGACTTTGGCCAGGATGTCAGGACCGGGACTTTGAAGTATGGTATAAACGAGGGCTTACTTAATTAGGAGATCTATTCAAAGACCAGGTTTTACTATCCTTTCGGCAGCTACAGCAGCAATATGGTTTACCGAACTGTAAATTCTTTAGGTATTTACAAATTAGTATTTACAAACTACCTTATTATACAACTGTGCCACTTTACTGGTTGAAAAGGACGTATCTTTACATACATCTAAGAGACGCATCAGTGTTTTTTTTTTATAAAACTCTAAGTTCTTACTCAACCCTGTCCTCTCTACCCACAAAGCAAGCCTGGGAGAGCCTGGGAAAGCCTATATTTCTATATATGAGGCTGCCTGGCAGGAAGTTTGGACTCATGCCATGGATATATCTACGTGTAACCAAACCAAATCCATACAGTTTAAGATTGTGAATCATATGCATATAACACCTGTCCTTAAAAATACAATGGACGCTAATGCCTCACCCCCCTCTGTTTGAAGTGTAAAGCCGAAACCAGTGATTATATTCACTGTTTTTGGACATGTGTGAAGTCTCATTTGTATTGTTCTGATATTGTAACTGAACTGTCTGCCATGTTCGGTATTTCAATACCAATGGACCCCATGTGCCTTATCCTGGGTTTTCCAGATGCTTATATTACTAACACCAATCACAAGAGGTTACTTAATATACTGACCTTTGCTGCTAGGAAAAACATCTTGCTTTTTTGGATCAAGGATGTCGCTCCAACAAAGAAGTCATGGCACAATCTTATAATGGATCATATTCCCAGTGAATAAATTACATGTATGCTTCACTCTACAGTGGACACTTTCTATAAAGTTGGGGATCCTAACTTAAATTACATTACGGGGCTTTCCTATCTCTGCCTAAATTTGCCTAGCCTAATAAAGTATAAGGAGAGTGGGATGGATATATTATATTATATTATATTGTTTACTATGCCCACTACTGTTTTGTTTTGTTTTTATATTTTATTCATTTATTTATTTATCTTTTATCCATTACTACTTTGCCAAATCCTTTGCCATGTTATGTCTGAGCAGTTGAGTTGTGTTTTGTTGTTTATGAAAAAATGTAATAACATATTTCTTAAAAAAAAGAAAAAGCGGTTTAGGACACAAAGAGCTTCCAAAGATCCCCAAGAGCTACCAGTTTTACTTGCCTGCATGCTATCTACAGTCAGAAAACAACTCTCGCCAGATCAGGCTGGTTTCCAACCAGAGCAATCATGCACTTCTTGCTAACAGAAGGTTCATTAGTGAAATGGACGGTAAGCAGAACCAATAGAGGATACAGAAAAATGCCATCTCACAGGATTCTGTACTTGCCTCAACATGTTTTAACATTTGCATACACTACTAACCACATTTTCTAGACATCCGCAGGTTGATACCGTATGTGCAGACAAGCTGTACCTTGCCAACCAATCACAGTCTTTTGACATCATAGAAAGCAAGCTATTAAATGCCTTACAAAATCTTTCAAAATAGTACGACCAATGTTTCCACAAAGATAACCCTTCAGGCAAAACACAGATGTGTGCATTTCCTCCTAAAACCAATTAGCAAAGAAGAAATTGAATATCACTAGGAAAAATAATAAAACAGCAATGAAAAACTGAAGAATGACAAATACCTAGGAGCTACCCATGAACAAACACTGTCTTTCAGAAGAAAAAAAATAGTAAACTTATAGACAAAGTAGCCACCAGAAGTATCCTGCTCAGGAAACTCGCCAACTTTAAATGTGGAGAAGATTCCATTACATTACAACAAACAACCCTGGCACACAACACCGTGTACTACTGCTCAGTATGAGTTAGGTCCTGTCATGAACAGAAAGTAGAGCCTGAGCTTAGCATATTATGCTGCATAATTATCCTCCA
>JBCNYG010000022.1:36726643-36737807 GCA_039654305.1 Porochilus rendahli | reverse complement strand
ATATATACACATATGTATATACACACACATCATATACCTCATATCCACCAAGAGATACATGCCAAAGCCCAGACACAAACAGGAAAATAACCCAAGCCATTCAGCCATCAGGAATTTAGGCGAAGGCTGAATTTGTGCACAAGCTGAATGACCGTTGAGAGATTAGAACCTGCTAATTCAATAACTTTCAGGTTTGAAAATTGAAGAAAAAATGATTGTTACATAAACTGTTAACAAATTAAGCCCTCCACAAAAAAATCCCTTCTTAATGGACTAAGCATTGTCCGAATCGATTCAAATCGATTCCTGAGGGCTTGACAGAAAGAAGTGACATAAAATTAAATTAAATCAAAGTGATCCAAACATAATACAAATGGTTTGATAACTTATCAAAGAATACAGTATTAACATATGTTTTAATGGGTGGATAACGAGCTGTGCACACACTCTCTGTATGATCCACAAACATATATGCAACGACTGAACTAATTTTTGTTCCCCATCACATTGTACAAGTTCTAAAGATGAAGTTAAGGTACGCACACCTTCACCTGAAGAAGCTGCATCCCAAGAAGCTGCAAGATCCAGGCCTCCTTGCCCCAGATTTTCACCAGGCTCTGACAAATATGTCTTTCTTAGTCCATCCAATGTTTCAACTGCCTCCACATCCTCTACATATTCAACTTTATTACAGCCGCACCCACTAAATAAAATTTCTATTTGAAAGTATTTGAATGTAAGAATGCATTTATTTATTTATGCAATTACTTTCATAATCAATAGTAACTATTATTGAATTATTCAAAGAAACTGTTGCTGTTGGCTTTTGCTGTCAGTTTTCCAGTTTCTTTGAGTTTGTCCACAAATTTTTTAATTGAAGGGATGAGTGTAAAATCCCGGTAAGTGCCAATACCGTTAAAACAGTGAAATTGATATCAGAATACCCAGCAAGTAATAGGACATCTACCTAAATAAACCAATACATTCTTTGACAAATATGTACAGAGTGCATGCATTAGGCACCTGAACGATGGCCCGGTTTACGGGACCTTGGCTCTGTGCAAGAAGCCGTCAATGGCATTTACCGGGTTTATGATCTGAATACACATTGTGATAACTGCGTCTGCCATTCAGTGCGAAAATCACCAGGATGTCAATCTTACACTTCTATACAATGAACCGTTGGCCATAAAGCCCACAAAGAAGGATCTCATTGTGCTCTGCCAGTTCATCCCCATTACAACTTGTGGATTTATCCCTTATATCACTGATCAGGATTTCATTTCTAATTGTTGATGATAGTGTAGAGGATAAAGGGGACACCGAACTTGTGGAGTAGGCTTCATGGATATAGAGTTATATTATTATTATAGAATATTGTTACATTCATCCATGGCTTGAAGGAAACCTGACTAGCCTATAGCATTTTTTTCGTCTCGTTTGTCATTCATTCCTAAATTCTGTAATGGTCATTGCGTTGTGGCATAATACCACACCACTGAATGCACTGACAGAGTTATGAAAATGCATGGCTTGCTCATAAGGCAGTCATCAATGGCCAGTATGGGTAAATAATTTGGACTTTCACTTCTGTTATGCTGGTAGCTTTGAATAAAACATGCTTTGACAGCTGTTGAGGGACCCATTATGTTAAAAAATGGATTACAGAGCAGTTCAAGCCTTTGTGGTGGGTTTGGGAAACCAGCTAATCAAAAAATATGTACTATGCATGTTATTAATGTTAATAAAGGTTTATTTAGAGTAAACCAGAGTTAGCATCCATATTTTTAATCATACCCGGCATGTGAAGTTAAAAGTACCTTTTTCTCAAAATGAATGAAATGTCACTTAAAGGGGTTGCTATATTTCTCACGGCTTAGTGAATGTTGATAAAATGAAACTGTTATTTTACTTGATCTCATTGTGAATGGTTTTACTAGGCAGTAAGAGAGACTTCTTGACTTAGCCAACTAAAAGGCATACTCAGGTAGCTAAAAAGCAAATATTGCAGTTGATCATTGTGAGTCTCTGAATCATTCTGTGTCTGCCTTGGAGCAAAAAATAAAAGTGTAATATACTGACTGCTTCAATTTATACATCAACACTGATTTCTTGCCCTGAATAGGTGACATTATTACTTATTACAGTAATTGGCTTCAGTATGATGGGAGGTTACAAAAGAATCGTCTGTTGAACAGACCTGTGTTATGGCCAAGCCAAGCAGAAATCACAAAGCAATCAGAAATGCTTGCAAATTCAAACAATATTATAATTAATGCTCTTCAAAACACTCATTAGTACTCTGATTTTCCCTCTCCTTTGCTTCTTTCGAAAATATAGATTACCATGAATAAAATAGGAAAAAACAACATTTAATAATCATTAAACTCCTTTGTTATTACAATGCTAATAATACAAAAAGCCAGACTAGAATTATATCAAGCTGTGCCCTCTTATATACACATCAGACACATTTCTGAGCTAATATCAATATAGTGCCCAGCCAATAAAAACGTTCTGCACTCCAGTATTTTGTTGCGATGCTTTTAGCCTTGATTACAGTGCATAATATCCACAGCATTGTTTGGGCACATTTAAGCAACATCAAACATTAATTTCCATCTAGAGATGGATTAGTTTTCCCAAAATAAATGAATGGAATACTGAACAAGGGCAGCATGGTGGCACAGTGGGTTCAATTCCCTGGCTCGAGGCACTTCCGTTTGGAGTTTGAATGTTTTCCCCCTGCTTGCATGGGATTTCTCTGGGTACTCTGGTTTCATCCCATAGTCCAAAAATATGCACAGTAGGCTAATTGGCTGTTTCAAATTTCCCCTAGGTGAATGTGAGTGTGAATGGTTGTATGTGTGTTGGCCCTGCAATACTCTGGCAAGCTGTCCAGGGTTCTGGCTGTCCAGAGTCCGCTGAGATGGGCGCCAGCCTTCCCACAATCCTAAGCAGGGTTAAACGACTTAGAAAATGAATGAATGAAAACTGAACAACTCTATAAATTCTTTTCCAGCACATCCCAAATATTTTTAATAGTGTTAAGGTCAGGACTTTGTGGTGCCAGTTCATGTGTGATAATGACTTCCTGAACCACTCTTTCACTATTTAAGCCAAAATTTGACATCTGTGCCATCAGAGTAGAAAAAGTTCATTGATGGGATAATCTGATCATTCTGTACATTCAGCCCATCCCGTTATTGCCGCATAATGTTGCTGAGCCTCGACCTGGCCAACAGAAGCAGCAATATCATGGTGATTACATGCTGGAATCAAGGCTAAAGGCAGTCCAAAAATATTAATACTTTTTTGGTCTAAATATATACTCTGAGCACTGAACACACATTCCAAAAATTATTTAATCAGCCAGTAATGTTGGAGCAGTGGAATGCATAAAATCATGCAAATGAGGACAAGCAGATTTGGCAAATGTTCACGTTGACCATCAGACAGGGACAAAATGTGATCACAGTGGTTTCTGACTGGGGTATGATTGTTGCTGCCGGATGGGCTAGTTTAAGTATTTCTATAACTGCTGATCAAGGACTTTCAGCATCTAGAGTTTTCCCACAGTGGTGTAATAAAGTAAAAACACCCAATGAGCTGCAGTTCTGTGGATGGAAAAACCTTATTGATGAGAGAGGTCCCTGGAGAATGGCCAGTGTTGTTCGAGGTGACAGAAAGTTTACAGTTACTCATATAATCATTCATATCATCGTACGATTGGGGTGAGCAGAAAAGCAATCAGAATGACCAATTTATGAAAACCTGAGGTGCATAGGATTCAATAACCGAAGACCATGTCATGTTCCATTTTTGTCAGCTAAAAACAAAAAGCTGGTGCTTTGAGCACAGGATCACAAAAACTGTAAACAGAAGCTTTTGGAAAATTATATGGTAATTTTTGGATTCTTCCAGGCTGTTTAAAAAAACAGTCAACCCACAACGTCTGACCCACTGGAATAAACATACTAGTGAATTAAAGATAAAATTAACCTGTCTCTAACAAACTACTTAATTACTAAAATTACCCCTGATGTGAGCAAAATAGGGGCCAAAACCGACTTTCCAATAGAAATGTATGGGGAAAATGAAATGTGTGTGTAACCTGTGAATATAAATTGCATTTGTGTTGTTAACACACACAGACCTGTCACTTATTGTTTTTATACTGTTGAGGCCCAGAGAAACAAAACCTTACTAATACTCTGGCTCAGTCTATTACTGTATCTCTCGGAAAAAAGCACACCTATAGAACAGTCTTTACCTATAAAGGCAATAGCAAAGATTATTACCTTGAATGAACAATGACCAAACTCAGGAACATTGAATACTATTTTCCTAAAACCCCTAATCAAAGCAAACTGAAGGCATGTGAGAAGAAAGCCATTCAATATTGGTTTTTATGTCCCTATTGAATTATTTCCATCTAGGTAATGTGCAATGCCCATTTAAATAATCTAACATAAATTATGTGCATGAACAGCACTTCATTTTTTATTGTCACCCTGCCAATTAATTTCATCAGACACTTCTGGCCAGGTTTGGATATGGGAAAAAAAATTTCGATGAGTCATCAATGTTCCATCCAGCTTTCAGTAAGTGTGAAAATGACCTTCAAAAATCATGACAAGCCAGAACATTAATACTTATGGGACATGTGTTTTAATCCTACCTCATGCCTACTTTGTTATGTAACTTCATATCTAGAGTCCCTCTCTCATAAGCACTCACTTATATATATCGCACCTTACTACAGAGCAAGACCAGAAGATTACTCTTAACATTGGAAGCGATAATTAAGGGAGCTAGGATTCCCCCCCCCCTAATTTGTTCACTAGACTAATATCAGTACCTCTGTAACAAAGGATGTTCAGAAGACGGCAATTTTAAAGGCATCCTATTCAGTTGGGGAAGGAACACCTATTTAATAAGACCTTTACATTTAAAAGGAAGTGGTGGCACTGAAAAGCTAGCAGAAGGTGAAAAAAGTCAGGCTGTGTAGCAATAAAGCACTGAAACTTACTGTATCTGCCTCACAGATCAAAAGGTGAACCAATTACCAGGCAACCCAAGCCTGTTTTGCAACCAGAACAGAGCAGATTGAAGCACACCTCTTCCTCATTTACCACATACACACAAAACTACTGCACAAGACCTCACTGTTCACTTACACACTGGAACATGAACAAAGAATTTCAGTGTGAAGGGGTTTAAAAATGATGCTGTTGTAGTAGAGAGGCTATCTCAGCAGAACTGGTATCTAAGAACTGCTGCTGTAATCATAAAGGAGTGATGATGCTCATAATAAATGTACTTTCAACACATTTGTTCGATTTTATAGGATACAATTGTGCTAAGTAATGATTTATAATCTCACTATCTAGTGTCAGCCAGAAGAGGATTCCTTTTTAATATGGTTCCTCTCTAGGGTTCTTCCTTATGCACAGTTATATAAAATTACAGAGTTTGCGGTAAAATATTTTTTCGCTACTCATCCAAGAGCCATCATCCTTTCCGCTGAGTCACTCAATGCTGTACCAAAGCCTTGGACTAATTCAGAAGATAAACAGCTTGCAGCGTTTACTGACTGGATCTTGAATTAATCTTTTGCTTTATTTGACAAACATTTGCACCAGGCTTTGGAACTTGAGGCCATGCAAACTAAATCTAAGCAGATTGAACCAACAAGCCCAGTCCCTTATGCCTTTCTGGCTTTTACCTGTCTCACTCACCTTAGACTGCTTGTTATCGAATCTGAGTGCACGTCTGGCTACCATGGTCATCAGAGAACAAAACAAGGCTGAGGAGAAGATGATGGCAGAAAAGGCCAGAAGCCAGGGCAATGAGCAAAAGTAGCAGGACGCCACAGATGAGGTGCAGACCAGCACATGGACAGAGAAGCCCATGAAAATGAGGAGGTAGAATGGTAGAGAGAAGAAGATGGTTGCCAGGGGAATGTCCACACATTCAGCACCACTCAGAGCCTCTGGCATGGCCAACAACAGCAGCACCAGAATCTATAAAAAAAAAAGATTATGGCCCAGAAATTAGATATTAATTGTATGGAATGTCACACATATTTATCTGTTACCTGAGCAATACAACAGCAATTTTAATTAGATTTAATTAAACTTTTAAACTGACACAAACATGTACAAAAATGTACTATTAGGATATATACTGTATACACATACAACCTGTCAAAGGTTTAGACACAAGTTATATTGTGTACAAACTTTTATATATATATAGGTATATGTTTATAGGATCAAGGGTTGTCATTATTCCAAAACTTGCATACTGAAATCACTGAACACCAAAAGTTTCATTTCACACACACACACACACACACACACACACACACACCCACACCACACACACACACACACACACACACACACACACACACTCTCTCTCTCTCTCTTTCTCTCTCTCTCTCTGTCTGTCTCACACACACATAAAAACACACAAACACACATACACACGTACACCCACACAAACACATACACACTCACACTCATGCACACACTCACACATGCACACAGAAACATGTGCATACACATACACACAATCTTGCTCACACAAACAAACACAAAACAAACATACACACACATGCATTCAGAAACGTGTGCACACACACAAGCACACAAACACATGCACAGAGAAACAAACACACACACACGAAAACACAAACACAAATACACACACATGCACACAGAAACATGTGCACCACATGCACACAGACAAACACATGCACACACATATACACACACTCACACACACATAAAAATACACAAACACACATACATGTACACTACCCACATACACAAACACATGCACACAGAAACACACCCAAACACACGCACATATAAAAATACACATAAACATATACACATACACATACACATATACACCCACAAAAACACAAATACATACTCACACACAATCACACTCATCCGCGCGCTCACATATGCACACAGGAACATGTGCACACAAAACCTCTCACACAAAAAACACTTACACACACATACAAACACATGCACGCAGAAACATGTGCAAACACAGGCAAACACAAACATATGCACGCAGATGCGCAGCCACACACACACACACACTCTCACACACACACATACACATACTCCCACGCAAAAACACATACACACACTCACACTTATGTACACACTCACACATACACACACACAAACGCACACACAAGCAAACATACACGCAGAAACGTGTGCACACACACTCACACAGACAAACATAAACACATGCACACAACGAGGTTGTTCGGTATTTTAGCCACTTAGCTTGGGCTAGCGCATGGACATGCGAAGCGAGATGAACAGGAACAGATCCTTATCGTTTCCTTATTCAGATTGACCCTTTAAATATTTTAGATGACCACTGCTATGAAAAATTTACTTTTGCAAAACAACACCACCCCCTATTTATGCAGCCCATTTACACTCACATTCAGCCTGTGAGCTATTCTGGGTAATAATGGTACTTCTATGTTTTTCAGTATGACTTTAATGCTTCACTGTTGAGAAGAAGAAAAAAAATGCAAATAAAGCTGTCACACAGGGCTTTAATTCTTCCACAGTAGTGGGGATTTGTTAACATAAAAGACATGCCGTGGAATACAGAAAAAAATTAATGAGTAAAATATTTATAAATAAATACATTGTGCTTGCTTGCAGTGAAATCACATGTAATTCATAATAAAACAAGCTTTAAATAGTATAACAAATTTTGCTGGGGGGCATAGTGGTTAGCATGTCTGTCTCACAGCTAAAAGGTCATGGGTTTGAGTCAGCCTTCTTATCCTGTTTGCTTTTAGACTGTTTGGAGGTAAAGCTGTGAAGCAAGCCACTGCTGCAGAGACCCTGAAGAACTCTGTGGTCATTTCAAACCCTCATGCCACTTTGGGGCATCACTCTGTGAGCTCTCCTGGGCTTCTGGACTGCCCCTCAGTGGGTAGTAGTGGAGTTGCAGGGGGCAGTGAGCAGGTGTCCAGCCCTGGCTCATGTTACTCCGGGGGTACTGGTACATGGGGCCACCCCTCTGTCAGCAGCATGCACACCAGTAGCGACTCCATTGACATGTCAGTCAGCAGTGGTCATCAGCGTGACAACGGACACCAGCCAATCACACGCACCGGAAGCACCAAGATGGAGAGGTGAGTTACTGGACAGGAAGGAGCAGTCGTCTCTGTGTACAGACTCTTGCACAGTATGTGTATGTGTACAGACTCTTGCACAGTGTGTGTAAACAGACTCTTGCGCAGTGTGTGTACAGACTCTTCCACAGTGATTGTGTATAGACACTCACACAGTTAGTGTACAGACTCTTGTGCATTGTGTGTGTACACTGTACAGACTCTTGTACAGATGCTAATGCAGTGTGTGTATAGACTCTTGCGCAGTGTGTACAGACTCTTGTGCATTGTTTGTACAGACTCTTGTGCAGTCTGTGTGTACAGATTCTTGAGCAGTGTGTGAACAAACTCTTGCACAATGTGTGTACAGATTCTTGCACAGTGTGTGTGTGTATAGGCTGTTGCCCAGTTTGTGTGTACAGACTCTTGTGCAGTGTGTGTACAGACTCATACACAGTGTGTGTACAGACTTGCACAGTGTGTGTACAGAGTCTTGCGCAGTGTGTATACAGCCTCTAGCACAGTCTGTGTGTGCAGACCCTAGCACAGTGTGTGTGTATACAGACTATTGAGAGGGTATGGGTACACACTCTTGTGCAGTGTGTGTATACAGACTCTAGCACATTCTGTGTGTACAGACTCTTGTGCAGTGTGTATATTTAGACTGTAGCACAGTCGGTGTGTACAGACTCTAGCACAGTCTTTGTATACAGACTCTTGCACAGTGTATGTATACAGACTGTAGCACAGTCTGTGTGTACAGACTCTTGCGCAGTGTGTGTGTGTTCAGACTCTTGTACAGTGTTTCTGTACAGACTATTGCACAGTGTGTGTACAGACTCTTGCGCAGTGTGTGAGTGTTCAGACTCTTGTACAGTGTTTGTGTACAGACTATTGCACAGTGTGTGTGTACAGACTCTAGCACAGTCTGTGTGTACCGACTCTTCCACAGTGTGTGTACAGACTTTAGCGCAGTGTGTGTACAGACTATGTGCATTGTGTGTACACTATACAGACTTTTGTGCAGTGTGTGTGTGTGCAGATGCTTGTGGAGTGTGTGTGTACAGACTCCTGCGCAATGTATGTACAGACTTGTGCATTGTGTGTGTACACTGTACAGGCTCTTGTGCAGTGTGTGTGTGTGTACAGACTCTTGTGCAGTGTGTGTGCAGACTCTTGTGCAGTGTGTACAGACTCTTGCACAATGTGTACAGACTCTTGCAGTTTGTATACAAACTCTTGAGCGGTGTGTGTGTACAGACTCTTGCATTGTGTGTACAGACTCTTGCAGTGTGTGTACAGACTCTTGCGCAGTGTGTGTACAGACTTTTGCACAGTGTGTGTGTACAGACTCTTGCACATTATGTGTGTACACACTCAAAGTGTGTGTGTGTGTACACACTTTTGCGCAGTGTGTATGTACAGATTCTTGATCAGTGTGTGTAAACAGACTCTTGCGCAGTATGTGTATAGAGTCTTGTGCAGTGTGTGTGTACAGACTCCTGCACAGTGTGTGTACAGATTCGTGCGTACTGTGTGTACAGACTCTTTCACAGTGTGTGTACAGGCTCTTGCACAGTACTGTAGGTATCTGGATGGGGTCTTTGGGGAGGGGTTTAGGTTTGTTCCAGTGGGGTAATCAGTGTATATTTAGGTTCTAGCATGGTGACATTGTACAATTGGTAGAATTCAAATGTGATGTTTTCTCAGATTATTTTAAAATGGGCGTAGTTGACATACGGGCGTGTAGTGGTTCACAGCAAGAAGCTCCTGGGTTTGAGTCCCAGGCTCGATGAGGGTGTTTCCGTGTTGAGTTTGTATGTTCTCCTTGTGCTAGTGGGATAGTCCAGTTTCCTCCTACAGTCTAAAGACATGGACATTAGGCTAATTGTCTGTTCCAAATTGCCCCTAGGTGTGAGTGTGAGTATGAATGGTTGTGTGTGTGTGTTCTATTTCATCCTTACTGACCGCCAGAGGTGGTGCTTCAGCACTGGATGTGTCCGTCTCGTGCATTCGCAGGTCGAGTGTTTATACCAACAAAGTCACACATGACCTCTGACGACCCCAGGTCAGCCTATATCTTCCAGTGGCATCAGAGGGTCTGTTCCTGTTTATCTTCTTGCTTCGCGGGTAACGCATGCTAATGCGCTAGCCCAAGCTATGTGGCTAAAATACAAAACAACCTTGTTGCTGGTAGCCTTGCGACGTCTAGTCAGAGGACTATTCGCCCTCCAAAGGCCGCAACAGACCCTGTTCGGGATCATCATCCTCGGTTGGATAAGTTTATCTTTTTCTTTAAATAAGCCGTACAACCCGCCGCACTCGGCTCAGTTGAATTTCTTTGTTTTTGGGCGAACGTAGTGTTCTCGCTTACACCTTGTATTGCTGAGATTTAAGTTTCGTTTTACACTTGTTGGTGACGGTAGTCCTCTCGCTCCCCCTCCCAGCTTTGTACCGCTGTATGTTGGCGCAGGCATTCTCATTGTCGGTGACGGTGGTGTTCTCGCTCCAGCCCCCGACGTTGTAACTTTCGCAATTGTAAATCAGCAGCAGATATTGCGCTAGCTGTAAGGGCGTTTTTTTTTTCTTGCACTCAATTTGTGTTGGCCCATTTAGCCGCCTGATCGATGCACTGTAAGTGCATTCGCCTTTTGTTACTCGTTCAATAGCAAATACCCTCAATTGGTGAAGGCAGTGCTCTCGCTCCAGCTCCCAGTTTAGGTGTCTCTATAGTCGGTCGCAGTGCTCCCGCTCAACCCTACTCGTTTAAATTTTCTCCTTGCAGCAACTGTTCGGCCCTGCTGCTCTAGAGGCGCTCCAGTGCACGGTACCATCCAGACAGACTAGGCAGCAGCTGTCCGGTCTTAATAGGAGTGTGCCCCCTCAGCGCCACTCTCGCCCACAGGCTTCTGCCAGTGGCTCAGCACTCACCTGCACAGCCTGCCCAGCAGCTGGCACAGGCATTTCGGGCCCCCGAGCAACCGCCCTTTGCGC
>JBCNYG010000022.1:36684310-36695203 GCA_039654305.1 Porochilus rendahli | reverse complement strand
ATATACATATGTACACAAACACACACACACACACACACACACACACACGGCACAAAAATACATACACACACTCAATAATTTAATCTATTTATTGCCCTTTTAAATGCCCAGAAGGCAGCAGGATTTGGGAACAAGTGGCAAGCAACTATTACAGCACGAATGCTTAATGTGGGTTATGCTGCCGAGGAACATATGCAAAAACAACAGCGCTTATGAACACAAACTTTAGAAAAGAGCATTTTTACAGCAAACCATAATATCAGCAGATGACTAAGGTAAAAGAGATTCACCTACCACAGTGAAAGAAAACAAGGCTTGTTAGTATTTTCAGAGCAACCATTATTTGTCTAAGAGGAGGAAGATATCTCAGTTGTCCTAATTTTCTATTTTTTTAATGGATTAGTTAGGCATTTGAAGAACACAAATAGGCTCGATCCTCTTCTCCTCCTTGCCTGCAATAGAGATATGGTAGGCTCTCTTTGTAGGCTATGAAGAATAGACTAATTATACCTCACATCTGTGCCACATCAAACAAGCCTGTAGATCAAGAGACCCGTATAATAGTCTCCAGCTAATGTCCTAATGTTTCTAGGGGGGTGGGTGGATGAGAGAGGGAATGAGGATGAGAGAGAGGGAATCACTAGCCAGCTTCCTGAAACATGTAAAGCTTTTCCTCCAACACACAGCTGCATCTAGAAACACACACAAACACACACACTAAAGGTCCTGATGGATAAAAGACTTTTGGTTCTGATACCAACAACAGATGAAAAGGCTAGTTATACAATCTGTTTCCTTTGCTATCTCAAGGTAATTACCATTGTCCAAATTTTTTTTGATCGATTCAAAAACTGACAAGAAAAATGTGTGGTGACAACTGAAGTGAGCAGCACCCTCCCCTACCTCGACCTTCATGGCTCAAATGCTGTTGAGTAAGAATATGTTTACCTTGAAGGCACAACAAAATTTACTACAGCAAAGCAAGTCTCGTAACATTAGCATTGCCATTTTTACTTCCTTCAGAGAAAAAAAATAGCACTTTTCTATAACAGGCAGTCTAGATTTCACTGAAGCAAACAAAGCACTAAATTAATTTTGAAAGCAAGTCTGAAAAAAAATCCTCTGACCTGTGACACTGTTGAAAGCTTGTGCAAACCCAGTGAAGAGAACAGCATTAAGTTATTTGTACTTCGAACATATCCACTTGCCACTGTCATTCTTAAAAAATTTAGAAATAAACTATAAAAGTATCATTTTAGTGTGCTATATTGCATGTTCCCACTGAAAAAAAGAAAGTTACCGAAGGCAAGGTGGATGTTGCTGAAGTATTCCGTGACCTCGCCTTCGATGAACATTTGTCAATTATTGGCCGATACCACCAATGTATATTTTTAGTGGGAAAATATTATGAAATAATCTTTTATATTATTTTAAAATATAGTAATAATAATAAAAAAACATTTATTCATAATGAAACTGAAACACACACCCCTCCACACACCCACACAAAAAAAAGCCATTCAATAGAACGTCGTAACCCCTCAGCCAGGATGCCTGAAGCACAGGACAAATTTAATTTGTTCAAGGTCACTGTGCCAAAGTCAAAGATCAAATATGCAAATTAGCTAACCAACACACAGTTTTAGGTCATAGGAAGTGCCTACACAAAATTTCAGAGAGCTATCATACATATGAGCCGAGCAATAACCAGGACAAACTTTATTTGTTTAAGGTCAACTGTCACATATGCAAACTAACTACCCCACGTACAAGTTTAGGTCATAGGTAGTACCTACACAAAATTTCAGAAAGCTGGCCTGTGCATGAGCCGAGCAATGGCCGGGGCAAAGTCATTGTCACGCCGCCCGCCCACACGTCCACCCGAACGCCCGGCCGTCAAGCCAGCAACAATACCCCTCCAGCCATAACAGGCTGAGAGAAAAAGGCTTATACACCACTGTTCAGACTCATACAGAAAAAAAACCACAATCTAACTCAGGTAGGCAGACAAACGTTTGTTGAGCATAACAACACGAAACAGGAACAGAAACACAGAACAATAAGCTAACCAAAAAAAGTATTAAACAAACAGGACAGGCGACACAAATAATAAGATTAAAAGATATGTGGCCAAAAAAAAGAAATCTTCACTGACCGTGATGGGAGATCATGTAAATCCTTGGTAAAGTTGAATAATTAAAAAAAGGAAAGTAGATCTCACAGCAATGCATAGTAATAAAAGTTGTGGCTCTAGGGGTGTTTAAGAATGCCATCCAAACGCCTACCTGGTGTGGTATTTCGGGCATGTCCAACTGAGAAGAGACCATGAGGTCGACCCAGAACATGCTGGATAGACTATGTTTCTTGACTGGTCTGGGAACACCTTGGTGGAGGAGCTGAAAGAAGTGGCTGGGGAGAGGTACATATGGACCTCACTGATTAGGCTGCTGACCTTGGATCAAGCAATGATGATGAAGTTGATGATAAATAAAAGTCTTTTCATACATACACGATGTGAGAACATGGGTAGCCTTAAGAAGCCCATATTTGTGAAATTGCTGAAATTTACCCTATTCCAGAACTCATACATCGTGGTCAGGCTGAGGCTCAGCAATGATACGTCGCAATAAAATGAAGTCAGATCATGTGAATGACCAGGTTATCATATCAATTGAGTTTTTCTTCTCTGATGGCACGGATACATAATTCAGATTCAAACAGTGAAAGAGTGGTTTAGGGAGTATGAGGAATCATTTTCACACAATAGAGTCCTGACCTTAACCTGAGTGACTGAAAGTGTTTGAGATGTACTGGAAAAGACTTTACACAGTGATTCCACCCTCCCATCCTCAACAAGAGATCTTGTTGAAAAATTAAAATAACTCAGGACTGAAATATAAGTTGTGACATATGGGTCTGTCCAAGAAAAATGGCAATTTTAGCTACACAAACAATTTCTTCTGAATGAGTAGGTCGAAGGCATGATTTGAGTTTAAAAATATATAGTCCACCTCGCAGAAATAACAAAGATAACGATGCTCCTGACATTAACCACTTTAAAGATACTTTTGACTAAACTGGGGCAATTTTGTTTTGTAATTTTGTGACATCAAAAAGTGAGTCACAAGAGTCGCCTGGTGACAACATAATTGCTAATATATTTTCTACTTGAATAAAAGTGTTTGATTATATGTTTTTTCCTGGCAAAGATATATAGACATTTTTTTGTGTTCCATATATGATGCTGTTCCTTTACACCAGTTCCCAAACCAGTGTGCATATCATTAAAATAATCATTATTTAACATTTGATGGTTATTTAATTTGTTCTCAGCATTTATAAAGTATTTATCTTATTCCAACATAAGTGGTGTGAATGATAGTTTCTTGCATAGGTTGATAGAAAAACACTTCTTATGTTGGGCCCCCAGAATTCCATCAAACATCACATTAAGGAACCATCTTTTTTGTATCCTCCCCATTTAATAACCTGCCTGAAACCGAGTCGTTTTTAGACCATGCAACAGCGCCACACAGTGTTAACGTCAGCGATCTGGTTATATACAGCAGTGAGGTCTTCGAGGAGGAATTCACACGGGTAACATCACATGCGCCCAAACGTTGTTTTTAGCGCCATGTGAAATGGTGCTTTTTGTTTGCACGTAATTGAAAAAGTGTTTTGACAGTGTGCTAATTCTGTGGCCCAACGTGATTTGGACATGGAAATTCAGTGGTCCATTATCATGTGGTCCATTTTCACTTCAGTTAGGTTCAAAAGTAATGTCGTTTGTACACAATGCCATGGCTCCTCATATATATTCAAACTGCACTGTTGTATCATGAAAAGTGGTGATCAAACATATCAAGCAATTAAGTTCTTTGTCAAGCATCACATACGGAACACTTCGTGATATGCATCACACACAGAACATGTTTATAACCCTGGAGACGCTGTGGCTTCTTTTATCTAAAGGGTTTGAATTTATTAGTTCATAACTAGGTCAGGTTAATCACTTATGCAGTTTTTTAAATGCTGCTTTCTCCATATTGAATAGAAAAATAGTCCTAGTTGTGCTCATCAGTATGTCCATTTCACAGTTACTACAACAGGATTGGTAGTTTTGCAGTTCAGGTAATTGCTTGAAGAGTTTGTACCAAATGCCACATGGATAGGCTGCTTTTTATAAAGAGAGATTCAAATGCAAAGTAAAATTTGATAAATGCGGTTATCTTCTTGTGGTTGTCATAAAACTTATATGACCAATCTATCATTATGTAAGCTCAATTCCCCAAAATCTGTAAAATTAAATGGATGTGTTTTATTTTGTTTTTATTTATGAATGCATGCTACAATAAAAGGCAGCTGAACAAAATATTAGTAAGAGCAGATATTATTTTTTTAGGGCAATGTGTAATTTTATAAATTATAATTAAATATAATTATAAACTTATTGCTGTTGCTTTGATATATAATTTAAATTTGTTATTTTGTAAAGAGACATAGTTAAAGAGTCAAAATTTCAGCCTACTAATGAACAATTACAGTGGACAATTAGCTATTTTTTCAGTAGCTGAGATTAATGTTTTGATCTCTGTTTTTCTGAAACTAACTTTTTTTTTATATTTTGTTATGGTGGACATACCAATTCCATGTGGTTGGCCTAAATATAGCCTTTATCAGGCTGACCCTGGCCTGTAGGCCACAAGTTTAAAAGCTCTGATCTAGACTAATATTCTGGTCAAAGAGGACAGGTCAATTTATCTGCATTAGTTATAGTTGGCTTTCTCAGAGTAAGCAAGCTTTTAGGGAAACCCAAAGTCACAACTCTCCTAAATCAATTAGGATCCATTGAATGCTCAAAAAATTCCATTTGAGGCTGCTTAAAACCATATACTTAACAATTTGCCCACCCCTCTGCCCTGAAAACTACCTCATTTAACATTTATCAGAAAAGGCCAGAATCACACTGTATCCCCTCGATAACTGAGCATAGCACAGGATGGAAAGTTGACCAGTCTGAGTAGGAAGTTCTGTCTCAGACCTTGTACTGTGGCCCTCCTCTCTGCTCCTCGTACCCATCATAATGATTACAGTGTACTGAGATGACATGGATGAGGCTTGCGAGTACAACAGAATTAATAATATGGTGCTTGTCTCAGATACCATACAACTGAAATGATAGGTTGCAGAGTATGTGTAGCCATGTTAACAACCAAGCTTTTAAAAAAGGAAGGTTGAAAGACGAGGCCCTTCATCAAAGCTTGAAAGTCCACGTGGAGAGCACTAACAGATAATGATAAAGATACCATCACTATCCTCCTGAAGGTTCAACATTGTAGGAGCTAGTCAATAAATAAATAAATAAATAAATAAGAAAATAAACAAAAAAATTTGTGCAAAATCACTCAGTGATGCCTTACATCCTATCACTCTCTAAATCAGTGTATTTCAACCCTTTTTAGCCACGACACATTTTTTTACATTGAACAAATCTTGCAGCACACCACAAACCAAAAATGTTACAAAACGGAGTGGGTGTCGTCACATCCCCGGTGAAAGTAAAGCCGAACAAAAGATAGCTTTCACTGTATTGCCTCGAGCTCACTGTCTGCTTTCTTTTGACCACCAACTCATATTAGGAACCTCATCTGGGTCAGAATTTTGTCCAGCGCCCAGTTCGGAGTTTGCAATTTTTTCTTTTTAAAAACCCGCATGCATCACTACAGAGCCCCTAAAGGGACATGGGGGGGGATTACATTAAAAGTTTCGTGTGCATGCCAGAAACTTCTAGTAACTGGTACGCACGCGATAGTACACTATTTGTAGTACGGTTGTACACTATTTTTCATGATGCATTATGGGATACATTGATTCTACTATATAGTGTATAGTAATTGTTACTATACATTCAAACACCACTACAAAATGGTGAACTCACGATACTGAATGACAATAGCAGTTTTGTGCGGATTGGTAAAAGGAGCATAGAATGCACAACCATAAAATACAGAAACAAGCCAAGTGCAGAGAGAGAGAGAAAAAAACAAACAGAGACAGATATGTTGCAGGGGTTGGTGTCAACCCAGTAGCCTGGTGTGATCAATAAAGCTTTCTGAATTTGGGTCACAGTGTTCCATCTGATATTTAAGACACCAAACCAGGGTTTTAGAGTGTTAGAGAATTCTCTGAAAAGAAAAAAGGGAAAGGAGATGGAAATTTGAAATTATAACAAAACAAGAAATAACAAAAATTAAATCGCTTTCATTGACTCGATCTCTGAAAGTGACTGAAAGCTTCAAGGTTAGTCCTGGTTAAAAATGCAGGAGAACAGAGCAGCGTTTTGAATCTGTTAAATAAAATATTCACTAAATGATGCATTGGGAATTTCATAAGCTCAAGAAAAGTCAAAAGTATTGGGACCATGCAGCTGCTGATACTCCACAAAACATGTAGACATGAAGTTTAATGAAAATGATATACTGACTGTTTGTGGTGTTTGCAGCAAGTGAACAGTAGATGTAAAAAAATTTTTTTTGACAGTTACCAGGCATATAAGCAGCATACATACTGTGACATGTAATACTGAACTCAAGCCAGCATGATCTGCTCTAATTTCCAGCCATTGGTATAGTCAGGGTCTTAGAAAATCGACTGCATTCCAGTGCTGAGGAGCAAATACACTTATATCATTTAGGATAGAGAGGATGGAATTAAGGGAGAAAGGGTGTTACCGTTGTAATGACAGAGGTGTGTATTTTTTTGATGATGTCATCCATCTCAAGGAGTTTGGGCCCGATTAAAGAGCTGTGTGGCCCACTGATGTGTCCAATATGGTCCAGCCCTAGATAATGCAGAATCAACATGTCCCAGTCATCTCTCTTCAGAGTGCTGTCCAAATGACGTGTCACATTGTTGTCCACCTGAGACATACAAAAGTGTTTAATAAAATTTAACCTTTTCAAGTAGACAAATTAGTAAAAAATATTTATCATAATAGAATAGTAATTAGAAATAAGCAGACACATAAATATTTTAATAGATAGAATAGTAACAAAGTGCTTGTGCCAGATTTACCAACAGGCTACTGAACCTGCTTGTCTGCCAGACAAATGTTAATTGCAAACTGACTGCCTACATTTGTAAAGTGCTTCTCCCAGGCAGCTGGTCTTGTGATCCATGATGAGTTTAATCATGATCCTTATACTGCATAAATAATTGTACATTTAAAAACGATTTGGGGCATTTGTTTTTTACATATTTTTTTAATTGATTTTTAAACAGTTCTGTAATGGTAAACTAAGAATTAATGATTATTTAATACCAGTCTAATTGTGTTTTTCTACCACAATGGAGTCGGCTTGCTTCTCACAAAGATTGCACATAAGAATGGGAGCCAATCAGCGACAGACTACTAAGAGCAAGGCTCCACTTGAAATTCCAGGAAATCACTATCATTCAGTGTTATGCTTCTACCAACCAAGCAGACAATGACACCAAGGAAGAGTTATATGCCCAGCTCCCAAATGCAACATGACAGTAGTGATGGGAGACATGAACGCCAAGGTAGGACACAACAACTCTGGCAAAGAGCTTATAATAGAAAGAGAAGGACTAGGAAACATAAAAGAGAACGGAGAGCTCTTCACTGAGTTCTGCGGCCTCAACAAACGTCTCATAGGAGGCACTATATTTACCCATGAGGATATACACAAGGCCACATGGACATCACCTGAGAAGTCAGTAAGAAATCAGATTGATCACAGTGCAATATCTCGTCAATGGACGACTCTCAGAGATGTCCGGGCTTACGGGGGGGGGCGGAGATAGGATCAGACCATAAACTTCTTATCGCCAAACTGCAGGTCAGGATTTCAAGTGTCAGGAAGCAAGGCAACATGAAGAGTCCATGCTTCGACACCTCCAAGCTCAGAACTCCACAAGCAAAACAAGAGTTCTCCATTAGCCTGAAGAATAGGTTTGAAGCTTTGGCAGACACAAATGAAGATTCCGTACAGAAGAAATGGGCTCGGGTAAAGAACACCTTCACATCAGTTTGCAAAGAAAAGCAGGGTTCAGAACTCAAACCTATAAGACTTGGTTGTCAGATTACACCATTCAGAAGATTGAGAGAAAAAGGGCAGTCCGACAGAAGCTTCTGCAGGCAAAGACCAGGAAGCAGGAGCAGAGCAGGAGCAGGAGTGAGTACAGCACCATACAGAGAGAGGGGAAGAAAATTTGCAGACAAGACAAGCAAACCATGATTGACCAGCTGGCAACAAAAGCAGAAAATGCGGCCCAACAAAACGATTTTAACACCCTACACCAGATCATTCGCTAGTTAACAGAGCATCAGAACAAAGCCACAAAGCCAGTGAAGGGACCATCCTGTAAAAGCCAGAGGAACAGCTGAAAAGATGGAAGAAACACTTCGACCAGCTCCTAAATGAAACACCAATCAGCCACTCCCTGTGACAGAAGAGGGCCCAGATCTGGACAGCAACATGGGACCAGTAACCAAGCTTGATAAGCTTGCTTGATAACCAATCACTAAGACCATAAACAAACTCACAAGTGGAAAGGCTCCAGGACCTGACAAGATCCCTCCAGAAGCAATGAAAGTGTCAGCAGACGTCACAGCAGATATCATGCAAGACCTCATCAAACACATCTGGGACACTGAAGAGATCCTTGTAGAGTGGCAGACAGGGTACACAGTGAAGCTCCCAAAGAGAAGTAACCTTAGCAATTGTAACAACTGGAGAGGCATCCAGCTGTTATCCATGCCCAGTAAGGTACCAGCAAGAGGCGTTCTCGAGAGAATAAAGGTCGAGGTCAACAGAATTCTAAGAGAAGAGCAAGTCTCTTAGGAGCAGGAAGAGCAGGAAGATCATGTGCAGATCAGATAGCAACACCCTGAATCATCATCAAGCAATCCATGGAATGGAACTGTCCACTGTATGTCAACTTCATTGACTTCAAGAAGACGTTCGACTCAGTAGACAGCGATACGATCTGGAGAATAACTACGGCCTTCCAAGCAAGATGGTCAACATAATACGGAGCCTATACAACAACCTCTGCCAGGTCATCCACAATATGGACCTCTCAGAACCATTTGAAGTACGCATCGGTGTCCGACAAGGCTTCTTACTCTCTCCGATGATCTTTTATCTAGTAATCGACTGGGTGATAAAGAATTCATTGGATAGACTTAGAGGGATACAGTGGACCCTTACAAGCCAACTAGAGGATCTTGACTACGCTGTTGATATCTGTCTCCTGTCCCATACCTGTGCCCATATACTGAAGAAAACAGAAGAATACCTCTTGAATCTTCAAGAGGTAGCCAAATCAGTGGGGCTAGAGGTCAACATCATTAAAACAAGGTGCCTCAGAATCAACCCAGGCAACAGGCAAAGTCTCCACATTGAAGGATATGCCATCAAGGATGTTGACACCTTCACATATCTGGGTAGTGTGGTCAGCAAGACAGGAGGCACAAGATACCAAGGCCAGAATAGGAAAAGCTCGCCATGCATTTGCCACTTTGAGGCCAGTCTGGAAAAATCGTAACATCCACCTGTAGACAAAATTGAGGAGCTTCAACAGTAACATAAAGACTGATCTCCTGTATGGCGCAGAGACCTGAAAAAGAACCAAACAATTGGACCAACGCCTGCAAGTTACCATAAATACAGACAGATCTTGCAGATAAGATGGCCATACAGGATCTTTAACCACGAGCTATGGACAAGGACTGAACAGCAGCCAGTCACTGACTTCATCCTGCAGAAGAAATGGAGATAGATCGGCCACACACTGCATAGACCACAGCCCAACATAGCTAGATAAGCACTAGATTGGAATCCTCAAGGTCCCAGGCGAAGAGGAAGGCCAATACACACCTGGCGTAGGACATTGAGTTCCACAAAACGAGGATGTCGTGGAGAGAAGCCAAAGCCCAGGCCATGGACCAAACCAGAAGGCGGAATGTGGTGAAAGCCCTATGCTCCGCAGGGAGCGAAGAGGATTTAATGAATAATAAATCAATTGTGTTTTGCCTTCAGTTTATATTTCCAAGGTAAAACTGTTACCTCTCAAATCCACCCTTTAAAAATTTTTTTAATAAAAAAAACAGGGGGAAAAAAGCCTCTGCCATATCAAAAAACCAATAACTGCCTCTTATGATCTACCTCTTATTTGAGACATTAAAGCATGAATGAATGCCAATATTACTGTCCAATTGCCTTGTCATTAAGATAGATGTGGTATGAGATGCAACTTAATTTCTCCATTTTTCTTGATTTTAGCAACCTGTGCTGAACATGAATGATACATTTGTTCCTTGATTTTATCACTTATCCTCTTCCTTATTTTACTATTCCCAGCAAAATCCATACAGCAGCTTCACTACATACAAATATAAGCTGCTAGATTCACACACTTCATACACTCCAAGCTACGCTGGCTGCAAGGTCCACTCAGATCCAGTAAGAACTGTTAGATGATTATATATAAAGCCTTACATGGCCTTGTTCTATCTTGCATTTCTTAAGATGCCCATTCGCTGTTCTGCTATACATATTCTGAGATGTTTGGACATAGAGCTAATAACTGTCCCTGAGTTTAAACTGTCCACTAAGGCAGACTCAGCACATTACTTCAGTGTCTCAGAAATTCGACTTTGAAAGAAACTACCAACAATATCCCTTGTTTTAAAGCAGAACTGAAAATGTTTCTGTTCTCTTAACACTTTTTAATTATCTTCCTCCTAGGCTCATGGTGTACACTTTTTCTGCTGCACACTCTAACACATTTTTGTTGGACCGCCTTTAGCCTTGATTACAACACACAATCACCCTGGCTTTGTTCCTTCAGTTGGTCAGGACTAAG